>CATKHJ010471601.1:0-18034 GCA_949750685.1 Vernicia montana
TATTTAGTGATTTGTCTTCTTGATGATGACATATAATTATATATATGATGTACTTCAAGTTTAATATTCTTTCCTATAAGTGTATGAATTATTAGTTTTAAAATTTATTCTCTAAAAGCTTAAGTTACATATTATGAGAAATATTAAATGTTCTAATTATAAATGATTTATTTGATAATGGGTTTTATTTGATATAAAATTTAATTGTATATGATTCTGTTATTAATGCAATATATATATATATATATATATATATATATATATATATATATATATATATATATATATATATATATATAAACTTTTAAATATTTAAGTTGTACATTTTAATGGATACAAGATATCAATTGCATTCAATTTATTTATTAATGTGATTAATTGATATTAAATCTAATTACATATATTTTCTTAAATTATAATATTTGTTTAATATGTATATATGAATCATTACTTACAATCTTTAGTATTTCAAGAATTGTGTATTGTATATAAATACCATTGTTTTTATGATTCATTAAATATAATCTATTAAATAATATGTTCCATATGATATTAACTTAAAATTTTAATTATATATACATGTATGTGTATTCTCATTATAAAAATTTTATATTATAATTATATACTAATTATTGATTTTGATAAAACCTATTTATATATGAAAAATGAATTTTAATACTTATATATATGTGTTTATGTTAGATATATACCGTATGAAGTTTAACTACATTCTAAAGTTTATAAAATCCCAAAAATGTGCCCATTTATGGTGAATTTGAAATCTCAAGGACCTTGCACTTTTAAGAACTTATGTGTATACAACCTCTATTGAGAACTATCTATGAATATTCTAATCATATCAAAAGTTATATGATTAATATTCTATTGAAATTAAAACCCCTGAGTTGCTATGCTCATGGTTAATGAGATCAATGTACCTTATGTTTCCTTTATTGCTAAAAGTGATAGCATCTCTAAATGCTAATTGTTACAAATTCGAATATGTATTCCATAATGAATGAATCTAAGAAACGAATGTATCTTCTGAATTACAAAAACCTATAAATTAAAGTATTTAAAAATTATACTTATTTGATCCAATCGAATCTTAAGAAATTTCAGAAGTCAAGTCCTTCATTTATATGTAATCTACTGCAACCCGAACTCAAAGTCTTGTTCAGGCTAAGATTTGCATAATATGTTCCACTTTAAATAAAAGTCTTATTAGCTCATATTCTATGGTTTACAAGTCATTAAGTGAATTATACTTTAACTCATTATAAATTATGAATATGTTAAATACAAAATACAATCTTTTTTGTTCTTTACTCACTGAGCTTTTCCCCGAAACTCACCCCCCTCCACTCACCAGTGCTTGCAGGTGAAAGTTGAACTGTAAATTTCAGGAGTATAGTGGATGTTGGCAAGTTGATTCCTCAAGTATTCTTTCTTCCTTGAGGACTATCAAGACAATGTAATAATTTGTATTTTGTTAATTATTTGTATATGAATTTAAATTCTCTTAGATGCTCCATGTGTGTAAATGGTATTACTGTAATTGATATGTATATGTTATAAGTGTAGTAATAATAAGTAGAAAAGAAAATGTTGAATGATGAGATTGATATGACATGTAAGTTGAATGGTGAGAATGATAATAGAAAAGTTGATTATTGATTAACTGTAGTGAGAAAATGAGATTACTATTGGAAGTATAATTGATATGCAGGTTGTGATCTTGGGGCTATAGTGTAGTTACAGCCGATACCATGCCGGATTTTCATTGGAATTGTTAGTATGTATGGGTTTTACAGGTTGTCGGTACCCTTATGGTTATCCATGCCCTAGGACCGTTACTGCTCAGAAGTTGGGCTGTGACAAAGCGACGGAAGGACTAATTTGTCGACAAAATTAAAATTGAGGAATAATTTAGTTAGTTTCTCAAAATAGAGGGACCACTTCATTAATTATGTCAAATCTGAGAGATGAAATAATAATTTACCCAAAAAAAGGGGGTTGGTGTCGTGCTATGATGTATAATCTTAGAACGCCTTTTAAGATCATCACTAACAAGCCTAGTGCCTCTCAGCATCATTCACATCAATGGGCCCAAAGCCTATTTCTCTCTAGGCAGGCAACCTCGTATCATCTCATTACTCTTTCACATCCAAGCACGAGTACCTCGCTCCCAGCAACAACTCACCTCGTCAATGGATAGCTTACAAGGAAAGTCTCCACCGACAATATCTCTCATATCTGTCTGACACGCAATCCCTGCCACCTTTGGGAAATGAAATTCTATCATTTCAAGCTCAAGGCTCCATAACCTCTAAAACACGCACATCATTACCTCTGTCCATCTACAGAATGATGTGACCTTACCAGCAGCCACGCAACCCAAGACTCATATAAAAAGCTTAGAGACCTCTCTCTCTTGAGGGAGACTTTTTTCCTATCCTTTTCTTATCCTTCTTGGGGAGGAAGCTCCTTCTTCACCAAAAAATAGAGCCTTCCTAAAAGTAACTCTCTACACCTTTTAAATCGCTTGGTTTCCAAGAGGCACACTCTAACATAGTAGTTTCTCGGTCATCCACCATAGACTGTCATCTTCTCTCAATCTGGTCTCTCACTAGAGTCTAGCGCTCACAAACATTCTTCCCTACTATAAAAGGTTACAGTGAAAGTATCCAAACCCTCTCACTTAGGGAAGATGTGGCATCATTCACAAGTCAGCACCGTTCTGTCACGACCCGACTCCAAGAGTCGCGATAATCCTAGGGTATGGGTAGGCTTAAGGCCACCAATCACCTCGTAGAAACCTTACTATCCTCAAATATAATCATAAATATCACATATATGCCATTTTCAAAATCAAAACCTGAATCACATGCACATCATACCATCATTCCTAAGTATAAGAGAAAGTCCAATAATGCCTTTATCACACATAAACGTATAACATATACAATTATGAATTTCAAATGACTACGGAGCAACTAAAGATATAAAAATTTACATATACAATTATAAAGCATAAATTTATACATTGTACTTCTTGATGGAGAAGGAAGATCAAGAAGACTTGTTATACACCTCAACTTCTATTTGTTATGCTCTTCGATCTATAACCTGAATCCACGGACGATGTCGTGAGCCATCAACTTAGCAAGTTTATAAAATGCACATGAATGAGGAGGTTTGCAATTAATCAATGAATAATTGGACAATGGTTCATACATATATATAGATCATGGGTCATATAAACATAAATATATATCAATTATATCATGGGTTCAATAAACATCATACATACATGCCATGAATGAAGGGTACCAAAACATAGGAAGTAGTAATAGAACATAACATCATATCCGTCAATTACTCTTTCATCAATCATCTCGTGGGCAGAATTGGACCACCATCCCCACAGTAGTAACATATCATATTTTACGTGCATTTCGTGAATACATGCCTAGAGTACTGCCCTCTTTAGGTAAGGCTTTGTTTAACGTGCATTCATTAAATACACGCCTAGGGTATTGCCCTCCCTAGGTAAGGCATTACCATGTGCACAAGGTCTAATGGATTTTTTCCCCATTAGGTAGGAGTTCTGTTACTCATAATCTTAGACTTGGTCATGGTTCAATGAAATTATATCATAAACATCAATTAGTTAGCCCAAATGGTTTTAAGGAAATCAGTAACATATAAAATAGGTCTTTGGCCCAAGTGGCCTAATCAATATCAAAGAAATGGCTCTTTAGCCCAAATGGCCTCGGTATGCCACAAACAATGGAGCCTTAGCCCAAATGACTTTGGTAATAACAAGGGTTAGTTTACAATTACAATAGGTTTCAATCCGAAGGACCTTATGAGCAAATGTTATATACAATAAGCAATAGAATAAAAAGAATTACGAACATGCACTTTATAACTTATCTCAAATGCTATTCCTTTCAATCAAATCATTAACATGCAGCTCATCGAATCCTCGGCTCACCTAAGCCTACATATGATACCCATAATAAGAACTCAATTATGATTCTTAGGAACCTTAATCATATAGTTTAATTCCTCAATTAAATTCAAAAATTCTTAATTCTTACGCATTGCTAACGATTCTAACTCAATATCAACTTAATCACATAAATCAACCAAATAAACATCTATAACATATTCTAAACTGTTGGACGACACTCACCGGAGGGTAGCTAGAAAATCATCGGAAAACTATAGTCAGTGTCGATTGGCAGCGAAACAAGTATCAATAAATTTGTCTCAAGATGGGGAATCCAAAAATATAGATCATTTTCCCTCACTCGATAGAGATCATCGGAGATTGGCATCGGCAACCTCGGTTTTCATCGAATTCCAGTCAAAATCAAAGCGAACCATTTTAGATAAAATGGGTAGCAAATGAAAGCATGAAGAATTAAGAGTCCAACAATACAAACCTCGTCATAAATGGTGGCCAGAATCAACTAAAAACAGCTTCAGAAAGTTCTCACCGGCGGACCGATCGAACGGCGCGTGTGGCTTGCTCCGACGACAAGACTTCACAGCAAGGCTAGTCGGTGGCTGCTCTTCCTTTTATTTAGGCGTGTGCTAACGGACGGTGACTAGATGGTGGCAATTCACAATGGCAATAACTCTTCCTCTCTCTCTTTCTGATGACTCTTTCTCTCTCCTCTGTCCAAAATTAAATTTTTTATTTGTCCCTTCCCCCTTTTCAAAATGGTCCAGACAACTATATATATATATATATATATAAAGAATAAAATATTCTTCTTCTTAAAATAATAATAATAATAATAATCCAATATACATTTTTCATAAAGCAAATTTCGATACCTTAAATACATATACCAAAGGTTAAATATAGATAAGAAAATAGAAATAAATAAATTATGTCTTCTAAAAATAAATTTAAAAAAATAAAAATATAATTTTAAAATTAAATGAAAATTCGGGTTATTATACATTCCATCTAACAAGGCCAACAACTCCTCTTAGCGAGATTCGCATTGTTCCACAGGTGCGAGGTCTTGTACCTTCGTACTTTTTATGCCCACGAAGGTCAAGCACTTCAACTCTCCAAGTGTCTATTTCCACCAGATCCTATCATCACACATTCTCTTCTCAAAGCTGGATTAGACCTGCTCCTTTTCAAGAAATTTCAAGTCTAATACCTGACACACAACAACATATAACATCTAAACAAAACCCAAAGTCACGGCTTAATGAGAGCCTCTGAGCCTCAAGACGCCTCAGTTTGAACATGAACTAGAGAAAAATGCCCATCACATATTATTCAAATTTTGTTATATATATTTATTAAAATAATATCTCGATTTGCCTAGGCCTTTTTTCTCAATTTTCTCTACCTTAAAAAAATTCATATTAATAATTTATGTCCTTAAAAATTTTTCTATATATAAAAATTTACATATAATATTATATGATAAAATAAAAAATATAATAAAGTAATAATAAGATTAAAAATTTACATATAATATTATGTACTAAAACATAATAAAATTAAATTATAATATAACCTACGCAACATGCAGTAGCCAAATAGTTTATATAAACTAAATTTAATAAATTGTATCCCATTAAATTAAATTTTATTTTCCAAAAAAAATACGAATCGGGTTATGAAGTTTCAACCGCTGATCTTAAGTTTGGATTGCTTTGGAAAGAAAAATTAAAATCGCTAAATAAAAGCTCCTCTTTCCAATCCACGGCTTTTTCACAATCTTTACCTTGAAGAATTTGGTACTGTGTTATGTCATAACCACAGCCCAACACAGAGAAGCAAAATGTCTTCTTCTCAGGTACAATTTCTTTTCAGATCTCTAAAATTTGTTGTTAAAGTTGTCTCCTTTTGCATATTTTTTTCTCAGTTAAACTCATGCCCCTTTTCATCTGGAAAGCTGAAAGCAATAAAAATATTGTAGAATTGCTTTTTTGAAAATTAATTGTAGCGTTTTTCAAACTCAAAGTTTGTAAATTGGAATTGCTTTTCTGGGTTTTGGTTTTTCTATCTTAGATTGATGTTTGCTGAGTTCATATATTTGAATCTTTTTGCTTTTCTTTGGCTCTGGTACTTGAATTCTTTTCAGATCTCTAAAAGTTGTTGTTAAAGTTGTCTCCTTTTGCATATTTTTTCTCAGTTAAACTCATGCCCTGTTCATCTGGAAAGCTTTAAGCAATAAAAATATTCTAGAATTGCTTTTTGGAAAATTAGTTGTAGCGTTTTTCAAACTCAAAGTTTGTAAATTGGAATTGCTTTACTGGGTTTTGTTTTTTCTATCTTAGATTGATGTTTGCTGAGTTTATAGATTCTTTTTGCTTTTCTTTAGCTCTGGTACTTGAATTGGATTATTAACATATTTACTAATTGGAGAGAAGTTTGTTTCTAGCTAACAAATCTCTTGCTTTTTGTTTCTGTGAATCAATATTTTACGGTGCCAAGTTTATTACTTTGAATTGCTTTTGTTTCGTGTTGTTGGTTTTGTCATTTGATTGATGGTGTGTAGGCTGTTGAGGAAGTATTATATGGATGGTCATTAAATTGTGAAAGGAAGGAAGTTCATTTCACACTAACAAATACTTTCCAATTCTTGACCAGGGGAATACCGCCGGAACTGTTGGTGATGACCATATCAGTGTATTGCCTGATGACATTCTCTCTTTCATTCTCTCTTTTTTGAGCATCAGAGATGCTGTTAAGACAAGGTTATTGTCTCACAGATGGAGGCGTCTATGCTCGTCTGCATCAAACCTTAACTTTGATCTTCTCTCTGTTCTTGGAATTAATTCAAATAAGGTCTGGCCAGGCAAGAAGATTTTTTTGAAAAATAAGTCCAAATTTCTAATGGGGTTAATCAAATTCTTCAGTCATATACTATGCCTAAAATAGACACCTTCCAAGTTACTTTTGCCCTTGGGAGTGAGTCTGCTTCGCATATTGATGAATGGATTAGTTTTGCTTTGGGAATTGAGGCTAAAAGAATTTCTCTCAACTTCTCATTTCTTTCTGACAATCTTGACTATTATAATTTTCCATGTCATCTTCTCCCCCATGGTGAGACATCTTGCTTAGAGTATCTGGAGTTAAAATACTGTGTACTAGCACCTTCTCCTGACTATGCCAAACAATTAAATTCCTTGACAACTCTTCAACTTTGTGATACATCTATAAATCAATTTCATTTAGACAATATCCTTTCTAGTTGCTTGAACCTTAAGTGCTTAACATTTCATGAGTGTTCTCTGCCTAAGACTTTTCGCATATTTGGTCCATTCCTTCGTTTGGAATCATTGATTATTTATGATTGTGATGACTTAATGAATATTGAGCTTAATACTCTTGAAAAGCTATATGTGTTTGAGTACATTGGTATCGTGAGAAAGTTCAAATTCATTGATTTTCTTGCGTTGAGAAAAGTATACTTTAGGTTCAATAATAATAGGTGAGGGAAGGGCACGAATTTCGTGTGTAATGAACTTGCTAAAGATGTTCCCAACCTTGAAAGACATTCAGTAGTTCTCTATCCTTTTCAGGTATGTAGAGAAAATTCAAAAACTTATATTGATTGATAATTTATAATATAATGTAATTTTGCATGTCGAAGGTATGTAATTTGTTTTTTATTTCTTGCCTAATGAAAAACTTTTGGTGCTGTAGGGCCTGCCAACAATTGAAAGGATGACTACTACATTCCAGCATCTCAAACAACTGGATTTGTGTATTTATATATCAATTAAATTTGACCTTCTATCTATTGTTCATATTCTAAATGCTTCTCCTGTTCTGCAGAAATTCTATCTTCTTGTAAGTTTTTTCTTTTCTGCTATGCTCACATTACTTAGATAAGTATGAAGTTTCATTATTGGAACCTGGAGAATTTAAAGCGTTCTTGTTGGTTCTTATTTTCATTTGCTTTTGTATATATATATATAAGTAAGTTGTCCTTTTTCTTTAAGTAGCTATTTGTAACATGCATAACGTGACTTTGGTTTTGGTGATTTTATTTCATGAATACATTTTACAAGATTCATACATTATTGTAAACTATATTGGTTGATTGAGATAATATACTGATATTCACTAAACTTGACATGTAACAAAAAATTTAGATGAATTTCAGATGCATAACATGATGGTTTTCTTTTTGTCTTATTTATTTTCTTGTATGTGTAAAAAAAGGATCAATATCTATTAATAGAAGGTGTGGTAAATCAGGGTTCAATGAGAATGGAAACAAGTTTTGAGTAATATATGTAGTTATTAGACAAAGGATATCTTTAGGATGTTTGAGAATCCTTCATTGGATCGCTACTGAATTTGAGATTATGCTGATTGTTGTTTATATCATTTCGACATCTTATATGATGTGTTGTTTTAATTGCAGTTAATCTATGGTAGTGGTTGGGATAGTACAGCTGGCAGAAAATTGAACAGTGAACATCAGCATTTAAATCTTGAAGAAGTTGAGATAAGCGGATTTTCTGATCTACCAAAAGAGATGGAGCTTCTTACATATTTTCTTAATAATTGTATCGCACTCAAGTTGATGATTGTCAACTCACAGCGAAAACAATATCGTGGAGCTGGTCGTTGGTTGGACAATTTGCTTCTACAACAAAAGGTTTACTCAAATGTAGAAATAATTGTTCTTTGATATTGCATTTGTTATGGGGAGATGAAGTGTGTTGTACAAAATTTATTATTATTTTTTATTTTTATTTTTTTACAAGTGATTATTCATATTTACAAATGAAAATAATAGTAACCATTTAGCTTCGATCTCAAATAATAATAATAATAATAATAATAAAATAAAATCACTAGTTATAATGACAAGAATTATACTATTTATTATGTTTTCACAATCTATATCATCATCTTTTATCTACATATTGAAAAACGGAAACCTGAGTACTATTTTATAGCAGAGTATCATTCAATATCTTTTATCTATCTAATAAAAACTTGATTTCAATATCTACATATATCACGGTTTGTCACAAGTAAACTATATTATAATTTTGAAATCTTATCATTCAACATTTAATCCCAGCGCAGATCATCCTCTACATCTCAACCCTCCAGTCGCACTTATTCTTTTGTTAGGATCCAATATCAGCAGTGCCTGAAAAATGAATAAAGATTACAGGCAATAAATCGTATTAAAGTTACATTTTAAATTGATTTTAATATAAACATTACAGACATGTCTTACATTTTGACCAATTAAGAAAAACCGAAATTAAACAAAAAAAATTGCAAATAGGGTAAATTGCAACATACCTGAAGCAAATCGAGTCCAGAGGTGGATAGCTGGGGAAACAATGATGAAAACTTCAACTTGGACAAAAATGTAATTAATTTTAGCATATAAGAAAAAAAAAATTACTATTCCATTCAACTAGGAGATGACAAGTTACAAAGCTCAAGGTATGATAAAATATACTAACATATATGTAAATTAAAGATTTAGAATACCTTGTCAGGATTGAGAGGAAGATCCTTATAATGTGGAACCCATCTTGGTAATGAAGAAACTCCAGGCCATTTCTCTTCATTTGGAGCACCCAATTTTCTTTTTCAAGGAAAGGAAAAGTAAAAAACTTTCAGTATTGTATCAGCAAAATCCTTCAAAAAGGAAAGAAAAAATAATATCAGCAAAACAAAAGTTCTAGCAAGCATGAAGCACCTGAAAATTTCTTCCAAAGCCTGAATATCTGATGATGCAAGAAAATGCTCCTTCTCCAACAACTCTCCAAATATACATCCAACATACCATATATCCACCGCATCAGTGTAATGGACAGACCCCAAACACATCTCTGGTGCCATATATGTATAAGTACCAACCTGGAGAGTACATAATCAACAAAATGAAACATACAATCTCAATTAATGTATTATATTAGATATGTATAATGAAAAAATATAAATTTTTATCTCTCTTGCTCTCTATTTTCTTCTTTACCGCTTTCCCTTTTTTCTTCCCCTATTTTCCATTCCGTTATCTATATTTTCTAGTCATTAACCCCTAAAATCATGTATTAATACTTTGTATAACCTTGCTTTGATATATAGTTGCAGAATATAGAGTAGCAACAATGTCTTGATACAAACAAGTACATACTCAGAGCATCATTATTTCTTTGTGGATGAAGGAGGAATTATTGGGTAGGGACTAGATTGTCAGGTCCATATGATAAGCTAGTAGTTTAGTCAATTAACCATTCAATGAAATAGAAAGCAGCTAACAAAATGTCATAATCTTGCATGGTAAAATTTAAATTGGAGTTAGACCGATTTTTCATTCTTTAACTCTGTTTACAAAAAAAATTATTTTGCTCGACAATCTAACACATGACGTTTATGTCAACTTCTATATTTCAAAGAGCAAGCAATAGCACTCTTATTACTTTATTTTTATTCTAGTCTAGAGTTCTTGTAGAAGATTTTTCTTTCCTTGTCGCATGAGAAACCATGATCCTCAAACTTAAAAAACATGTTCTCTTCATTAATGCTTGCTAGTTTAACCCTAGCAAAAGCAATTTAAGCAAATTATGGTGGTGTGAGAATTACGACTGCAGAGAATAAAACAATGGTTTAAGAGTTCTCAGCTCAACGTGAGCTTGAGAGAATATGAGCATTTGTATTTATAAGAGATTTTCGTATTATTACAAACTTCCTCTGTTTTTATTATTACCATGACAGAGTCTATTTTTCAGTATTACAAGCTAGTGATTTCCTTGATTCTAGTTGGACTATCTTGGAATGTAAATCTCGGTTGGCTTGATTGGTGGCTTGACTGATTTGATTGCCTTTTTATGAAATTGATTTGCTTACTTGTATATGGCTAGAAATCTTTTTGTATACAAACTGGCTGGCTTTCCTTAGAACATGAATTACCAAATTCGTTGGGTTTGAGCTGTCCTTGAATCACACCTGTCACACTACATGATTCCTTTTGAATATGTTGGTGTTGAGTTGTTGGCCTAACCTTATCTCTCCAAGTAACGTGGCCTTCTTCCTTTTGAATATGTTGGTGTTGAGTTGTTGGCCTAACCTTATCTCTCCAAGTAACATGGCCTTCTTCCTTATCTCTCCAAGTGTTGTACCCGCTGATACCCTCCCTCAAGTTGTGACAGGGTTGGAGACACAACTTGCTGCGAAGAGAGTACAAACAAACTTTGGGAAGAGACTTTGTAAAGATATCAGCGAGCTGATTTACGGAGGAAATATGACGAGTGACAAGCTGACCAAGAGCAACTCGCACCCGAACAAAATGATAAGCAAGTTCAATATGTTTGCTTCTAGCATGGAATACTGGATTAACGGTCATGTGTAGGGCACTCAAATTATCACAGAAAAGAGTCAGCGGAGATCGAAGAGGAACTTTGAGATCACAAAGAATGAAGGTGAGCCAAGTGAGCTTAGCTGTGGTATGAGCCATGGACCAATATTCAGCTTCGGTACTGGATCGAGACACCGTGTTTTGTTTTTTTGCACACCAAGAGATAAGATTGCGACCAAGAAATGTGTAGTAACTAGTGGTGGAACGTCTGGTTGTGGGACACCCTGCCCTATCTGCATCAGAAAAAGCAAAGAGATCAAGTGTAGATTGTGAGAAAAATTGTAATCCAAGATGAAGTGTCCCTTTAACATAGCGCAAAATGCGTCGGACCATTTTTAAGTGTGAACTGCAAGGAGTATGCATAAATTAAGAGACAAGATTAATACTAAAGGCAAGGTCAGGTCATGTGAGTGTTAAATACTGAAGGGCCCCTACAACACTACGATAAAAACTAGGATCAGCAAAGGGAGGATCATTTGAGAGACTGCTGGTTTTGTTTAAAGAGGGGTGCTCATAGGCTTACAATCAGTCATATGAGTCTTGTCTAAAAGTGTAAGGGCATAATGAGTCTGAGATACATGCAAACCATCAGAGTTAGGTGTGATTTCCATCTCAAGAAAGTGGTGAATGGTGCCAAGGTCCTTCATT
Organism: Vernicia montana; assembly: GCA_949750685.1. Taxonomy (NCBI): domain Eukaryota; kingdom Viridiplantae; phylum Streptophyta; class Magnoliopsida; order Malpighiales; family Euphorbiaceae; genus Vernicia; species Vernicia montana. The sequence continues at coordinate 12,033 of CATKHJ010471601.1, forward strand.
GCAAACTCGTGATGAAGAACATCAATAAATTTATTCAAGAATGATGGACTAGAACCTATAAGCAACATATCATCAACGTAAAGTAGCAAAATTAATATACCACGAGCTGAATGATAAATAAACAGAGAAGGATCAACTAGACTGTAAAAGAAACCAAATTGTAAGAGAAATGAGCTGAAACAGTCAAACCATACTCTAGGCGCTTGCTTGAGTCCATACAAGGCTCTCTTAAGTTTACAAATATAGGTGGGATGAGCGGGATCAACTAGACCAGGAGGTTGAGTCATGTAAATGTCCTCTGTAATATGCCTATGTAAGAATGCATTTTTGACATCCAATTGATGAATTTCCCAATGACACACAAGAGCTAGGCTAATGACAATACGAATAGTGCCTGGCTTAAAGACTGGAGAGAATGTTTCAAAGTAGTCAATCCCATCCACTTGATGGTATTTTTAGCCACAAGTCGAGTTTTAAGACGGTCAAGTGAGCCATCGGGCTTTAATTTTGGCTTAAACACCCACATGGATCCTATGACATTCATCTCTAGAGTTTGTGGAACGAGTTTCCAAGTGTGGTTATGATGTAAAGCATTAAGTTCTTCAAGCATTGCTTTGCGCCATCCAAGGTGCTGAAGTGCGACTTTAGCATTTCGAGGTTCTTGTGGTATGTCATGTTGAGACACAAGAAGAGTATATTTGGGATTTGGCTTAGTGGTCACAACTAGGATTTTTATCATGCTGAAACACAAGAAGAGTATATTTGCATTTTAAAGCCATGGCTTCCATTAGCTCATCCTCATGCACATCATGCACATCATCATCACCATAATTTTCATCATCACATAAGTGAGAAGTAGAACATACTTCATTTAAAGTGTCCTCCAAGGCCATGAAGCATAGATTGAAAATTTCCTCATCTTCTTCATCACTTGAGGAGCCATCATCCTAAGTACCTATGAAGTCCTTCTTCTTCTCCTTGTCCCATTTCTTCTTCTTCTTGTTCATGGAACAATCGAATTTGATGTGTCCTTACTTTCCACATTCATAGCAAATCACATCACTCTTCTTCTCCTTGCTAGAGTTAGAGTTAGAGTTGAAGTTGGAAGATGATTTTCTAAAAGGCCTCTTGTCTCTCTTCTTATTCTTGATGATCTCTTTGACTCTTCATGAAATCATTTCTAGTTCTTCATCTTAATCTTCATCTTCACTTTCTTCCATCACTTGAGCTCTCACTATCATGTTGATCCTTTGATGAGCATTTGAGAGCAATGTCTTCTTCTTCTCCTTCTCCACTTGTAGCTCTTTCTTCTCAATGGTCATCTCATGGGTGAGAAGCTTGTCAATGAGAACATCAGTAGGAAGCTTGCCAAGGTTTTTGTTAGCTTCCTCAATTCCATCCACTCTAGCTTTATAGTACTTATTTGGAAGAGCTTTAAGGATCTTATGATTGATATCTTCTAAAGAATACACTTTGCCAAATTTCTTCAAGCTAGTGACAATAGCTAGAAGCCTATTTGTCATATCGACGATCCTCTCATTTGGCTTCATCTTGAAGAGCTCATATTCAATAATGAGTAATTGAATCTTCTTAGACTTAACTTGCTCCAATGTTCTCCAAATGCTATGAGCACTTGGACAATGTTGGACTCTACCACATTCTTCTCTAGATAAAGAACTTAGAAGAATTGCTATTGCTCTCTTGTTTTTCCCATTAGCTCTCTTTTGTGCATCAAGCCAATCCTTTCTAAGGATCACCTCTCCATTCTATACTTCCAATAAGTATAGTCGGTGCCATCAAAGTGTGGTTTGAGGTGATGCATTCCTTCATTGGCCATCTTGATCTTTTCTCACGCGTTGAAGCTTGTAAATATGAGACCAATGTTTTGATACCACTTGTTGCCTAATGTGCACCAAGAAGGGGGGTTGAATTTGTGGAAAAATAAAAAATTGTGAGAGTGAGAAATTAAAAGTTAAAAGGAAAGAAGAGATAACACAAGGATTTTATAGTAGTTCGGATTATAATCAATCCTACATCCACTCCCCAACCTCAATTGGGTATTCCACTAACTTTAACTTTATACAAGGATTTTTACAAGCTCACTCCAAACTTAGTGTTTAGGTTCACACCAAACCTTACAAGTGTTTCCAAAGGCTCACACTTAAACCTAACTTGAGTTTTCCTAGGCTCACTCACAACCCCACAAGAGTTTTGTGGCTCACTCACAACCCTTATGAGCAATCAATACTCTACAACAAACACAAACAAATAATTAATGAGTTTTAAGGCTTAAGAAATTAAATTGTAAGAATTAGGCCACTTGAGAAGTAGTTGTATATTATTGAAGGCTTTTGGAGAGAGTATTTATAGCTTCCCACTACCAAAGAGTTGTTACAAATAGTGTATGCCCAAATCTCGCTCCAAAAGCTAGAAAATTTGTATTTAATGCTATGTCAGACAATAATCACGATCACCAAGCCTTGGTCGAGGTCATGATGTGCATTTAGCAATCACTACTTCTGAATTGCGGTCGCGATCTTCATATGTCTCAAATGGCTAGTGACACGTGGCAGGTTTTCATTGCTTACTCATATGACCGTTAGAGCGGCTATCTGCTATATGAATATCGTGGTCACAACTAGGATTTTTGTGGACATGATAACCTGGTTGCAGGCGCGACTTATGGGTCTAACAGAATACTTAGAGAATTTTCTAAGTTTTTTATTCCCAAACTTTCCTAAGGTATTTTATCTATCAAAATACACTTAGATAAACCATTAGTGTCATTCAATTTGACTGTCAATATCAAAAAAAAAGATTAACTAAATTTATAACCCAATTTAGGTCAACATCATCTATATTCCTATGAAAGGGATTTTCCAAATTTAATATATGTGAAAAGATATCGCACTTGCATTAAAACTGGTTTAGGATGTTGACCTAATAAACAATCTGAGACTGACCTAGTAACTTGAGGATCTTAGAAGCAGAATTAGGTAGAGTATAAAACATAAGAAATGTTCATTTATATGTTTAATAATTTTTTGTGAAAGAAATTTGAATTTGGACATGCAAAGTTTGAGATGCAATCAAATAAATGAAGTAAGGTCAATCTGTCCCTGTACAAGAACAAGACATTTTAAAAAGTCACTGTAAATTGTGTAGTGCATATTTTGAGATGAATTTTAGATATATTATAGTATCATATGTCTAGTTTAATATACAAAAGGAATCAAGTCATTTGGATTAATAGAATATTGCAGAAATAATCCTGAAAGGTCAGAATTATTTATTAGATGATACATGAAAGTATAATGCTTTAGTGTTACCATTTGCAATTAATTGAATTCTCTTTGTATGTGTGGTAAATTGTAATTTTTGTAAGTGATCAAAAGGAATAGAAGGTAAGCATGAACCATGGAACCCTAAACTTAATAGCTTTCGGCTTCATTTGTGTATTGCGTATATATATTCTTTTTAATTGGAATTGAATATGAATAATTAAGCTTGGAACCTTAACCCTAAAGTGAATGACCTATTCGGCCACTCTAAGAAAATTGTGCATATGTTTTCTTTAATGTGAATTACATGAGTATATGAGTTAATTTTTATATGTTAATGATAAGAAAGTTATGAGATTGAGAAAAGCTTGCAAACCCCTAACCTTACACTAGGGTGCCATTTGGCCTAAAGAGAAAATAATATCATTGAATGTGTTTCAAGTTAATTCAAATGATGGGTTGTAGATCTATATAAGGCTAAGTTTATAAGCTAGGGTTTAGTAAGGTTTTAGCATTCAGGTACTAGAGTAGATTAGGTTACATTGATTCTTTGAATCATATGTGATAATGTTTGATTCCTTGTACGTATGATTGATTGTAGAGTTTTAAGGTGAATCAAAGCAAGGAATGGAACCGAGAGGAAGGCGAGCTTCCCTTTTGTTTGTGCTAGAGAAGTTGCATAAAAGCTGATTTTTCAAGGTGAGTAAATAATGTTTCAATGTAATATATGCATTGCAATCATATTGCCTTGTCTTTATCTATGAAATCCAAATTCATTGAATCTCATGAAATTCTTGCAAAACCCTAGCCATATTTCTTCATGAAACCTTATTACTAGACAAACAATACTTTGGAAGCATTGTTGAGCTAGGGTTTGTTCCTTGATACCATTCGACCATTTTGACCTTTCATATGCCTTCAACTTAAATAGTTGAACTATTATGATTCACTGAATCCCTATATGCACATGTTATTGAATTCCTATCGAAATACATGTTGCTATCCAAAATCTTTATATGTGATTCATGTGTTCAAAATGTTATGAGTTAAACTTGATTAATGAGATTTCAATTGTCAAGCAGAAATCCCCAACTGATGTGGGATAATACATCAGATCTTGTACACATAGTAAAAGCCCGCTGATAGGGTGAGCGTATCTGATCCTCAGCTATGAGGGGTTTGATGGTCCTAGCCATAAGACCTTATCAGTCTTATGACTTTATATGTTATATGAGAGAGTAAGCAAGACATTAGCCGCTACTCTATTTTATTATGTGGGAACCACTCCGCTTCCAATTTATTGATTTCTGCTAAAGATATATAATTCCATTCTTATTGAATATTTAACTAGCTTTCTGACTCTATTGATATCTATCATTCATTTCTTTACCCTGCATATTATATTGAAATATTATTTGCTCACTGAGTATATCTCACATCATTGTTATTAATGTTTTTCAGGAGATTAGAAGACTTGGTAAGGTAACTCTCAAGTATTCTTCTTCACTTAGGACTTGCTGAGTTAATTCGTATGATTCATCATTTTGTTTTTATATGGTTAAGTACATTGAGGTCCTCCAATGTTCTAGAGCTCCATGATCATTTTGTGTTGTAGTATTTGAATATGTGAAGTATGAATTGTATTAACTAATGGATATGATAATTATACTTATATTGAGTACTGAATATATGATGCATAATATGTGATGATTACTAAGTAATGAATTGGTATGTGATGAGTATATGATTGGTATATGATAAGTATATGATTGGTATACGATGAGTATATGGTTGGGATATGATGGGTATATGTTTAATATATGTTTGACATGTGCATTGTAGTACGTGCATGTTGGAATCTTGGGAGGTGTCATTGAGTGATTATTATTATTATTATTATTATTATTATGTGATTGTGGTTAGTATAGTAGTGCTCATAGGTTCTATGGATTTAGGTGACTTTATGTCTTTCTATATTCTAAAATCGTCACATCTCTGAAAAAGGGATGTGACATTTTTCAAGGAAAACATTTTCTGAAAAAATATTTTTTAGAAAACTAATTTTCTGTTATTTGGTTACTATATTAAAAATTAGTTAAAAAATATTAGAAATTTTAATTTATAAAACTATAAGCATATTTAAACTTATAAGAATTTTATATTTTTAAAATTTTATATGAGAAAAAATACATAAAATGGTAAATTTGGTGATTGTCGGCGACCGATGGTGGTTGTCAGCAGTCGTTGAAGGCCAGCAGTGGTCATCGGTGGTCTCTAATAGTAAGTATCCGTGATCGGAGGATTAATAAATTTGTATTTATATATTTTTCTTTCATTATAATGTGTTTCAAAATCTGAAAAATGATTTCCCATTTTGAAAAGAGAAAGTCAGTTTCCTTAAAAATACTTAATTTTTCATTGATTAAAAAAATATTTTTCGTTTACTAATTTTTCAAAGTATTTTTAACATAAAAAATTACGAAAAATATTTTCAGTTCTTATCCTACATATTTTTAGTTATTCTATGAGATTTGATTAGAAGAGGTTAAAGAATAGAATATATATTAAGTTTAGTCTCTTAATTTTATTAGTGAGGTTTTTTAATAATGTAAATGAGACTCAATGGAAGTTAAATATTTACATCCATTCATTTCTAAATGTGTATTTTTTTAACTCTCAAATTGAAGGTTAGACCAAGAAATATAGAGATTTTAAATAGTT
>CATKHJ010471656.1:0-25426 GCA_949750685.1 Vernicia montana
CTGCAGCCAAATTTGAAGTCACATTGGAGGTCTCAACTTTTACAAGTTCATGCTATCTTTTAGTTAAAATTTATTTGCTAAGATGGGGTTTGTGATATTACTGACCACTAATGTTAAGTATTGTTTGGCTTTTCTGCTTCTTTCTGAGCCAAAGGAGTGCAAATGCTAAGAGCAAGAGAACAATAAAGCTAAGGCTAACCCCAACTGCAGTTGCTAACTTCTTGGACTTGTCTTTGCCTAAATTATTGAGATAATAAAAAAAATGTTATTCAACAAACAAAGATAGTTCAAAAAAGAGAAAAGAGAGGCTAAAGATGGCTTACCAGATGATGAATTTAGAAAAAAAGAATGGGAACCAGCATTGGCTGATCCAAAGCAACCTTCACTGGAGCCACTTCCACAAATCAATGGATTGCCCACAACACTGCATTTCACAACAGTGAAATAGAATATCAGAATAAGATTAAAAATAAACCAACGAACAGTTAGATAATGTTCAAATAAAGACAGTTTGATGCAGAGAAAAAACATACTTAAATGTTCTTGCAGGGAACTTAGGCACTGGTCCGCTTAGATTGTTATAAGACAAGTCTCTGCAATACCAGAGAAATGATCAAAAATCAAAACCCATTGATCAGAAATTGCACAAAAACAGTTATGTAAATCAGAAAGATCTAAAATGATGCAGGTTGTTTCGATTTTCAAGACACTGAAACATAAAATACGAACAAAAACTGAGGAAAGAGAGAAAAAAAAAAAAGAAAAGAAAAGAAACCAATACTCACAAGAAAGCAAGCTGTGGGATTTTGGCTAAAGACACAGGTAAAGGCCCGGACAAGCTGTTGTTGTTCAACCTCCTACTCTCATTACATAACAAAAATCAACCACAGTAACAGTACATAAAATCACATAAATAACCATATCAAAAAAGAAAACTAATGAATAGATAATAATAAAGTAGTAAAAATAAAACTATTTAGTTTGTATTTATGGATTTTTAATTAGGACCAGAAGAAGTCTATTAAAATTTACAACCACTACTTGTCTAATCTAATTTGCATTTAACTTTCCACTTTAAGAAAGCAAACAATGACTGAAAACAAGACAAGCCATTTTTTTTTCTTTTTTCTACTGTTCCTCCACTTTCTTGGCAACCAAACAGGTGATAAGCCTAAACATAACAAAGTACTTACAGGTATTGCAGACTATGTAATTGACCAAGAGAATCTGGTACCAAACCAGAGAACTGATTGTTAGAGAGATCCAAGGTCTGAAGTTTTGGAATTGTACCAAGCTCTGGAGGGATTTCACCTGAGATGTTATTATTCTGCAACAACCTTCACATACATATCAAAACATTGAAACATGAAAAAGAACTCAGTATCAAACATAAAAGTATACAACAAATGGGATTGTAATTTATAACAAAAATAGCTAAGTAAATAATCACAGGTACAAATACTTAGTCTCTGTTTGGTTGCAGAAAAAGTGTTTTTTTTTTAATCATGAGATCCCCACTTCAGTTTTAGAGTTTAACTCAAATCCAAATATAATACTGGAAACCAAAACAAAATGAAAACTTGAGACCCAGAATTTCATTTGCTGCCCTTTTTCTTATCAACCAAACAGAAAATAAAGAAACATAAAAATCAAAGAGAAAATAGAAAGGGGTCTACAAAGAAATTTAACAAAATAAATAAACACCCAGTTCTTACACTTGGCGAAGATTAGTGAGATTGCCAATGGTCCCAGACAGAGTTCCAGAGAGAGATTGACTTGGAGCTCCTCTGCAGAACCCAGAAATGTACATTACAATTTATTAACACAAATCTATGGCATTAAAAGAGGCCAAGAACAAGAAGAAGTAAAAAAACAATAGAAATTTAAGAGGGGAAAAAGTGAAAAACCCACAGGCCAATAACTAGATTGTCAGTTGAGCAAGTGATCATAGCCCAGCTACAGGGGTCTACAGAATCAACATCCCAGTTGTTTAACACACCATGTGGATCATCCAATGCGTCTCTTATACTTATCAAAGCTTCCACTGAAAACCCAAAAAAATAAACAACAAAAGAATTGAAAACCTTCAAATTATGTAGTCAAATACAAAACCAAACATGTAAATTGCTAATGGTTTATATAAGGCCATAGCCATACCTTCATGGTTGCGAGGCTCATAAGAAGGACAGAGTTTAGCTAAAGAGAGAAAGATGATGAAAAAAAGAAGAGACATCTTGAAAGCCATGGAAGTAGCTAGTTAGTTAGTGAAAGATTCTGAGTATGAACATGGTTTTGCGAAAAAGATAATAAAATTTGTGAACAAGGCAACTATATATGTTTTATGTTTCTATCTCTGTTTTCTTGGGAAACCCAAAGCAAAAAAACATGTATGTTATATCCCTCTCTCTCTCTCTCTTTCTTCTTCTCTATTAGCTGTCTCAAAGACACACTCTTCTCCTTTTAGTACATATAAAAACACAATCTTTTTTCCTTCTCTCTCTTGGAAAAACAGAGAGAAAACAAAGGCAAAAATATGTTCTTTCTTTTCTTTTTTAACTCCTTTGTTGGGTTCATCAAAGACTCTCTTTTTCAGTCACTATCTTTAGCCAACAACACTAATAAATTAAAAAAAAATGGCTACTTTCTCTTTCTTTCTTTCTCCCTCTTTAACTTTCTGTGTGTGTGTGTGTGTGTGTGTGTGTGTGTTGTTCAGTGTTTTGGTTGTTTTATCAGAAACAGAGAGAGAGAGAGAGAGAGAGAGAGAGAGAGAGAGAGAATCAGGTGGGTGATACGGAGTGTCAGTGAGAGAGGTGGTGGGTGGAGGAGGCTAAGAAGAGGGAGAGTGCAGAAATGGGTGAGGCAGTGGTGGTGGTAGTGGTAGTGGTGGTGGTGGGGGTACTGTAAAAAAATTGAACCGTACAGACCACAGAGTGCTTATATGGTCTGGTTTGGAACTAAAACTACTCTGTTTTTTCTTTTAATTTCTTTTTGAATTTTACTTGTTGCAGCCAAAACATGGTGAAGGATTTGTAGAACAGAATCAAGAACATTTATAGGTCTTTTGATTTGAGAGGTCACTTAGTGAACCCATCTCAGAAAGAATTGAGAAAATACGAAAATTAAATTTTTATTTATATAATATATAAAACAGAGAGACTCTGTTTTGTTGTATGTGCCTTTTGATGGTCTGAACTCTGGTAGACTGCTACTACTCCCTGCTCTGATTAGATGTGCACCTATTACCATTCTCATCATTAAACCTCCATTTGCTAAATGATTTTTTTTATATATATATTGTATATTATTTGGTTAAAATATTCAAAATTAATGAAAAAAAAAAAATTTTTTTTTTGGGTAATTGAAGTTCATTAGAATATATTAATTCTCTTAAAAATACATAAAAGTTAAATATTCTAATTTATGGTTATTTATGAAAAAAAAAATAACGTATTAAAGAAAATAATAAAGTCATTTTGATTGAGATTTTATATTTTTTGAGTATGATTTTTTTTATCAATCTTCTTAAGTTCTTTATACACCAAAAAATATGAAAATATTTTTCGTGAAATAAATGAAAATCTTAATATATTTTCCATGAAATGTTAAGATATATATATCTATCAAGTATTATATGTTCATAAATTCAATTTTTATGAGCATTATTAATGAATTGTAATAGTATTTCTATCAAGAACCGTTAAATATTTTCCATTTTATTTTTTGTATGTATTAAAATGATCATATAACTTATAAAATCTTTTAAATCAAAGAGTCAAACATTACTAATAATTAAATATTAAAAATAATATTTATTTATCACATCAAATACAAAATAAAATCCTAATAAAAAATACCAAAAAAGGGGTTGATTATAAGTTTATGAGAAAAGAAAACAAAAAACGGTTATCTAAAAATATTTGGCTAATTTATAAAAAATTTAAAATTATATAAAAAAAAAATCCAAATTATACCTCAACTTACAATGTAATCCTAAACTGGCAAAACTTAAGCAATTAAAAAATTTTGTCTTTTTTTAACAAAATGAATGAAATGTAAATTTTGTCTTTTTTTTAACAAAATGAATGAAATGTTTAAATGATTTTTTTTTTTTCCATTGAAACAATAATGGATCATTATAAGTTACACAACATGAGTAGTCATTCTCTTTAACATCTCTCATCAAATTGGTAATAATTTTTATAGAATCGAATATGAGATATTCCGTTTTCAACACTCTTAAAAGATATGAAAATATCAATAAGACTATATTTGATTAGTAAATGTTTAGATGATTTAGTGATTGTGAATTTTTTTTTAAGAAAAATAAATGAAAAGATTAAAATTAAAATAATTAAAAATAAAATAATTAAAAAAAATCATATAATCCTCTTGCCTTTTAAGTGTTGATCCTGATAATTAAATTTTAATCAATAAGAAGATGAATAAATTTTTTTACTAATTAAATTAATTTTTGGAGTTTTAATGCTTGCTATCTGATATCTCAATCATTAATGAAATGTATAGTAAAACTAAATTACAAATTAGTAATTTCATTATCCATTGTTAATATTCCATGTTTATAACTTAGATAAAGCTTTAATAAAAACATTGTTGGACTCAAATGCCAACTTTTATAATAGAAATTATTAAATTTTAAAATAATTATGAAAAATATTTGTGAATAATTAAGAAAGAAAAACAAGTACTTATTTTATATGCGAAAACATGCATATTTATTATATGCATTTAAGTGTCCAGTACACATTATTTACAAAAATGAAAATATTAAATTAAATTAAATTATAATTTTGTTATATGAATAATGCACCTATATATGTTGTATAGGTTATTTAATAATAATTATATGTGCAATGAATATAATAAATAATTTATATATAAATGTTAAAAGCTTAAATAATAAATGCAATAATACCGTTAACTTTTAACAATTTGGTATATAATAATATCAATTAAAAAAATATTTTTCTTCGATGTGAAATTTCACCAACTATTGTGAGATTCACTTTTAAATTAAAAATTAATTTTAATTAATTATAAAAATTTTAAAATAATTTTAAATAAAATAAATAAATCTTAAATTACACTCGTATAAAATTTCCTATATTTCTTGAGAAACCAAATAAATTCATAAACTCACAATATTTTTGATTTAACAACCATATATTATTGTTATTTTTATTGTTCGTAAAATTAAAATTAAAATATTTATGAGTCATTGTAGCATATGATCATTAATGATTTGTTTGAATTTCTAAAAGTTGTAGGAAATTATTTTAATTTTTAAATTTATTTTTTTCTTTTTTCTTTTTTCTTTTTTCTTGTATGTTATGTATTTAATCCAAGTTTAATTTGTATTAATTTTATATTTATTTGGTTTGGTTTTAAATCAAATAATTAATATTTAATTTGAGGGAGCAATGAGGAAATGTTAGTATGTTGGTAATAGAGCCCTACAAACAACACATGACTTGCATTTGTCAACAACAAGACATATGAGAAAAGAGTAGAACGTTTTACGTGGGAGCAAAGTAACCGATTGCTCTTCAAATCTTCTTTGTCTTCATGTCTCATCTTATCACTTCCTAGGAACTACACAATACTAATAATTATAATTATTTTAATTTATATAATTTTAATTTATTTAAAATTAAAAACTTATTTACGAATAATTTTTTAAAATTCTTAATTTATTTACTCTAGAAAAGACTTATAATGTATTTTACTCTCCATTATAATCTCAATTCTTTATCAAAAATAATTAAATTGATATTTTTTAATACTATTCAGTATTCAAAATTAAAATTTTTCACACTTAATTACTTTAAATTATTTGATAAAATTTATCTTTAAAATTTTAATTAAATTTAAAATTAAAGTTAAAATTTATAATTTATAATTTTTGCATTGAATATAATAAATTATTACTCCGTAAATTATAATTCACTTTTATTTTAACACAAATATTAAAAATTTGTGTTTATTTTATTATTTTACTTTTATTCTTATCACTAATAACATTAATTATTTTAGGATAACACGATTGATTATAAGTATACTAAATGACATATTTGAAAACACAATAATAAATTTAACTTGAAAAGGAAAGTTAACTTTTTTTTTTTAACATCCGAAAAAGGAAATGTGAACTATAATTTTATGGACGGAGGAAGTATATTTTAAAATATTTTTATAATCTAAAAATTATATTACTTATATTATTTATCACTCAAATTTTTAGTATTTAATTTTTAATTTTATCAAACACCTCTAAGAATTGAAATTTTTTTTTTTTTTCACATTTCCTTTGAAAAAATTTGAAGTTAACTAAAAATATTATGTTAATTTATATTTAATTAGTATAAATTGATTTATTTGCTTCAAAAATAAAAATTTTGTTATTATATAAAAAAAATATTATTATTATTATTATTATTATTATTAGAAATAAATAAATTAAAAAATAATTACAAAACAAAGCCTAACTAAAATTTTCTCAAGAGCATGGCAAACTTTCTTCCAAGAGACCTGCACTATGTTAATCATGGTTCCAAAATCCAAAACCCTAATCTTGGGGACCACAAAATTATAGTTTCATGCTTATTTTCAAATAAAAATTAATTATAATAAATCAGTCTATTAATATATATATATATATATGCCAAACTATTAATTAATATTTCACGTGCATTGATAATGCAAATTTAAATTGCTCTTATTCTTTAATATATTTCTCTGATCATAAAGCTGCATGAATTAATTCTTTCTGAGAAAATTAAACAAAGATCAAAGTTATAATGCAATGATATTAATTAACAAATAACATATAAAAAAAAGTTGTGATCCTATGTGTTATTCTTAAACCTTTTAAAAATGGTTTGATTCGTGAGATGAAATACCTATTTCTTGTTCTTTATAAAATGTATATTTTATAAGTATATAATAAATTATTATATTTTTAAAAATTTAATCAAAACTTAAAATTATAAATTTGTTATATATTCTATGATCGAAATAACTATTCCACGCAACTAAATTTAAATTAAAGTTGGGAATAATTATTATGTATGATATTTCTACCTTATGAAATATTAATGGTAATATGATTCGGGGGTTTCAAGTTTAAATAAATTACTTGAATCTTTTATGGGTTTGAATTAATCTATTTGTCTAGTTTTATGGGAAAAAAATTGAATTTATATTAGAATTTTAGAAACAACAATTGGCAAAATCTATTTGTTCAATTCTTAGGGGATCATTGATCAATACAAAAATTACACTATTGAATAATTCATTTCTATATTTTTTTTTTTTTACTTTTTTTTTTCTTTTTAAATTTTGTATGGTATGGTAAGGAGAACATCCAAAATTTTGTGCAGAATGGATATGGCAAGCATTATTTTCCATTTTCTGTCAGATTTACAGAAATACCAACCAACACCTGCCAAGTGCCAACTGCTCAGGAATAAGGGGGAATCCCATGGGATATTGGCCCCATTTTGAAATTTTATTTATTTTCCTATTCCATTTTTTCAATTTTATTTTTAAATCGACAAAAGAATTATTACAATATCACGCTAAGCTAGTGTTTAATAATCTGATTTAATATTTAAAATTAAAATTTTTAATACTTAATTAATTTAAATTATTTAATTTCTATTATTTTAAAAGTATCAATTAAATTAAAAGTGATAAAATAGTAAATCAAAATTTTTAACTTAAAATTTACACTAAATATAATAAATGATTAAATTTTTAAATATTTTATATAATTTTTAAAAATTATATTATTTAACACTTAAATTTTCAGTATTTAATTTTTTATTTTATCAAATATGGGTGTAAATTTGATTATAGAGATTAATACTAAAAAAGTAATTTTTAATTATATTAATCGAGTATTAGCATGTACCTTTAAACTTACCAAAAATAAAGGGAAAAGTTTATTAAAATTTATGGGTTTGTACATACACGTAAGCTTATAAAGTGTATTAAGTATTTAAATTTATTTGCATAAAATCAATTAGTTTTGTGCAAATAAATTTTAACATTTGCCTATTAATAAACTCACATGTATATAAGCTCATAAAATTTAATATAATATTAGAGTTTCATGCTCAAACAAGTTAAATCATATGATTTATATTTAAGCTCTCATTGCTGGACTGATAATGATATCAATCTGAATTGAAGTTGAAAAAGATATGTCAATCAATTTATTTATGAGTTAGTGTCAACCGGCGTGTTGATATTGGACAACAAGTCAAGTTCAGTTGTACTTGAAAGAGTATATTGGAAAATGAATCTTACATAAAATATTAACAAAATATATAAATAACTTATAATTGAGTGGATATTTGATGTAATATAAATAAATTGATTTTGTGCAAATAAATTTAAATACTTATTTACTTATTAACTTACCTGTATGTTGGCTCATGAACTTTAATAAAATACACTCTAAAAATTTTAACACTCCATTCTATTTTCTTTACTTATTGAAATGACAATACTCGTACATTATTTTTAAAATTTTCATCTTACTTAATTTTACACTTTTTTACTTTATTACTTAATTAATTAGGTTTAATTTATAATAAATATTTAACAAATATCTTTTACTCTTAACTCAATAGTTTTTTTTAATTATATTTTAATAATTTATTTATTTGTGTGTGTGTATATATATAATTTATTAGTTAAAAGATTTTCAATACTACAAATTTATAAAACAAAAGTATCACATAAACATTAAATAATTATTGAAATTTATAAAAATTTGAGAAAGAACAAAGAAAATCAATGAAAATTAAAAAGTTTCACTTGGTTATAATATTTAATTATTCAATTTCAATATCGAAAATTAGTCTGATTGGTAAAAAAATTTGTATATATTTTTTTTTATTGATCATGATTCGATTCTCGGAACTAGTACTCATAAAGTAATTTTTGAATATATAGGTCAAACGTGGAGTGCGCCCTTGGACTTGCATGAAAAAGAAACTTAGTATCGGGTGGCACGTAAGTTGATCCGAGAATACCCTTAATTAAATAAAAAAAATTATTCAATTTCATTAATGACTTAATTGATAAATACTAATTTAGTATTATCAAGAGATATTAAATAAAATTTGATATAAAATTTAAGAGAAATTATTTTGAATCAGTAGATAATGATAACGTTTTTCAATATAATTTTTTTTTAATTTAAAATTAATTTTAAAAATAAACTTTAAACTTACAAAATTAAATGATAAAAAATTAGTATCTACTAATTCAAAAGAATCTATGCTATCTTTGAACTCAAAATTTATTTATTATCAATAATAATATCAAACACATTCTTAATAATAATAGAAATTCTTGTTTCCATTTAGTGATTGACTACTGTATCAAATTAATGGAGCACTTTTCAGCAAGTGCATTTTAGATTCGTTAGAAGATCTGCGAATGAATGAAGTAACCCTCCTTGTGGTTAAGATTTTAAAGAGTGGTTTACAAATCCTCCTAATTTCATTGCTGATGTAATTGCTTTTGAATCTTCTTAATGAATTACTAGTTGGATTTCAAATAAAAAATATATATATTCTTAGTTAATCTATGTGTAGGGTCAGGTTTTATAAGTATGCCTTCATGCATTACACTTTATAATTACTAAGTAACAATGTTTTCAAACCCGGCCGGTGTTAGAACCGGTGAAGGCAGAGGGTCACGAGTTAGAGGTCGAACCGGAGTCGAACCGGAATCGAACCGAAATTTTAAATAAATTAATATATTTATTATTTATATGTTAAAAAATATAATATATATATAATTAAAATTAATAAACGTTATTAGAGTAAGTAATGAACCGGGGGTGCAAATCTATGGTATTGGACTTAGGTTCAACGTGTGAGCGCGCGATCTGCGTACACGAATGTCGGATCAAAATAGGTTGGTCTGTGCCTACTTGAATTTTCCAATCATAGATTTTAATTTTTTTAGTCCAAATTTTTTTTTTAATATCCACACACACACACACACAAAAAGTAAAAAACCAAACCGGACCAGAACCGAACCGGCCTGGCCTCTAGTTCCTGGTTTTTCCGGTCAGACCGGTCGGTCCGGTCCGGTTCTGACAACATTGCTAAGTAATAAAAATTTTGAAGGAGTTCAAATCTTATAGGATAATTAGTGTCACTACTCTCCAACTCACCCACACTAGACAACTTGAGATTTACTAAATGATGCTTTATATCCTCTAGAATAAATGTAATTTGTGGGGAGGAATATACTAAATACAAGTTTCCTGACTTGCATTGATTTTTTTTTTTTTTAATTTAATTTCAAGTAAAATTGAAAGTTGAAAATATCACTCTGAAAATTATCCTAGTACAACTTAATCAAATATTAATTGGTCAATTAATCATTGTTAATTGCTAATTGCTCAATTGGTTACTTATTATTTTTTAAATTAATATACACACATATTAGGGATAACAATTAATTACTTATTATCTCAATTAGAATTTATGAAAGTTATAAAAAATTAATTATTAATACTTGAAAAAGAATGCAAATAAAGGCAAAAGAAGTGTTTTGACATAAAATGAATCTTATCTAAAAAGAGACATTCAACACCAATTGAAAATATTATTTCCATGAAAAAAAGGGGAGCTTTTATGTCTCACTATTATAAATAATGAAGTTTGTTGTATTGTTGTTAATTTTTATTAATATTAAGTTTTTATTTTTTAGTGATAAATAAATCATTTTGGTTTTATTTTAAGTAAAAGACTGAAGGTAAAAAAAAAATACGTCTGAATATCCTAATTAAATTAATACATTCTGAGTATTCTCGTTACGCAACTTAACTTCAAAATACTCATTACGCAACTATGTTGGTTTTAAAAATACTTATTATTTGTATTGCTTATTTTCTAAAGAAAACTGTATTTTTTTTTTAGTATTTGGTATCATAACTTTTTTTTTTATTCAAAAAAGCACATTAATGTCTAGGAAAATCCTTTATCTTACTAAATGTTAAACAATAAAAATATATAAATTATTATGATTAAAAATTTGAAAATAATTTTACTTAATTTCGATAATTAATATTTTATGATATATTTATATTTTTTTTTCTAAACATTAATACATAATTTTTTAGAATATTATTTATAATATTCTAATACTTATTTATTATTATTACTATTATAATTATATAAAATTAATTTGGAAATTTTTTTTTTATTAGTAATAATTTTTTTTAAAAAGAGTAACATGTCTAAATTTAAATCAGATTCGATATTATTTGACCCCAAAAAAGGGGATTAAATGGATGAAATGTCAATATCTCCACGGATCACACTCTGACTTCTCACCCAAATATTTGGTAGGAGCAACTGAAGCAATCAACTAACTATTTATTATTATTATAACATTGGAGTTTGATTTAGGTACAAGGCAATGGTGTCCTTCTCAAGTTCAGATGAGCATTAACACATAATTATTTATTTGGCAAAAAAAAAAAAAAAACACATAATTATTTTAGTTTATAATATTAATATGACTTTTATTTTTTAAAATTATTAAGTTTTATAACTATAAAGTAAATATTTAATCACCAAATTATTAGTTTAATAATTATATCACATTACTGTTTAATACAGATTTCAATATTCATATAACATATTAATTTTATTCTTCAGCCCTCGAAAATGTGTCAAAAATATAAATTTATTTATATTTATTTAATAAATGCACAGCTCTATTTATTTTTATAAAAATTCTTAATTTGCCTTGATTTATTTTATTTTTTTTACTTTGATTTTGTTAGAATGTAATACATGAGTGCAGAGATTTATTGAATTATTATTTATTAGTGGTAATATTATAATAAATAAAAGAGTTTTTTTTTTTTTTTAGACCACACATGTGTTCCCACGTCTTTGACATATAATTAATTATGCTCGAGTCGGGTGGGTTTACAAAAGTAATAAAAATCTTTTTAAAGAATTTTAAAGCAACTACATATGCAGAGTTCAAACTCGAAACATCTAATTAAATTAGAATAACTCCTCGTAAATTAATCTACGCTGTGTTGGTATAAAAGAGTTATTCAATTTTATGCAACCCATAATTCTCTTTTTGACTCATTTCCATTTTTCATATCACCCAAAACTATTGAAATTAATATTTTAAAACAAATAAAGTAACCTTTTTAAACTTATTTTCCAGATTTGGCAAAAAAAAAAAAAAACTTATTTTCCAAAAAATATTTTAAAATGGTATTTTTGAAATAATAATTTTAATTTTAATATCAAACAAATTCAAATTCTTATTATAATTTAAATCACTATTGGAAATTTCCTAAAATTTCAGTGTTGATAAATGCGGTACAAGTTTTTTTTTTTTTTTTTTTCTAATAATAGATAAAAGTAATTTTTTTCTAATAATAATAAATATAAACTATAAAGTTCATACATAAAAATATATTTCTCTAGTGGATAATAATGTATATTATATTAAAAAGATTGAATTCGTCAACTTCGACTTATAATTAAAAATAAATCATAAAGTTTGAAGAATTAAAACACCAAAAAGAAATTAAAAAAAAAAAAAAAAGCAACACAAGTACAAATACAGAGTGGGTTGCAGAATAACACACCCATCCCCAAAAAGAGCATAAAAAGCAACAATAAATTGAAAATAAAAGAAAAGAAGAGATAGAAGAGAAGTTTTCATTCCAAATTCCATAACCAAACACACATATATAATATATATATATATATATATAATTTTATAGAGATATGTGTATTAGAAAAAAAAATTAAATTTTTATTTATATTACATATAATTAATTTATATTAAATTAAGTATTTGAAAAATGAAAGGTAATATATTAATTAATTAATATATAATATATAATATATATAGGAAAGTGGAGAAAGGGAAATCTTTGTTGGAGTGCGTTTTATTCTTCCATGCGGTGGAATTGATTCTTCCACGATGGTATGTTATGATGGTTTGTTTTTGGGACTTTAATTAATTTTAGTATTTATTTTTAAAATATGAATTAGTTATTATTTAGTATTTAAAATTTAATTAAATATTTAACAAAATAAATTACTTTAACATTCTTAGATTTTATATAGTTAGCACTTTAATCTTTATTATTTTAAAATTAATATTTTTAGTTCTTGAAATTTATTAATGGTCAAACACTTTAGTCCTTATTTGTAAAATTATAAAATTTTTTACTATATTTTAATCTTTAACATTTTAGTTTATATAACACTTATGTTCCTAAAATCTCAAAATATAATGTATTTTAGACATCCAATTATTATATTATTGGATACTTTAGTCCCTCAAATTTTAGCACTTTTACTTAAGTTAGTTCAGAAATTGATGATGCCTTTTTTTTTTTTTTTGCTTGAAATGAAAATGAGCGTGCCAAACATTTTTAGGAATTTCATTGGATCTAACTTTTTTATATAATTGTGCAAGAGATTAAGGGACTTAAAGTTTTTTAGATACACTGAACGCAACTTCTTCAATTATCATCAAAATGACCAAAGTATTTATAATAAAAACTGAATTTTGTATTAATGTAAATGTGAACACATTAATGACAATTGAAATGTAAAGACTAATAAAAATAAATAACAAAAGCCTTAGAGGCTTGGAAAATTTTGATAGAAAATGAAATAAAAGCTTTGAAAGCTTGGGTTAGCTTGAGCCAATGTTTTTAAACCCAGCTCAGTCTTAGAATCGGTGAAGGCAGAGAATCACTGGTTAGAGGTTCAATAAGAGTTGAACCGAAATTTTAAATAAATTAATATATTTATTATTTATATGTTAAAAAAATATAATATATATATAATTAAAATTAATAAACGTTATTAGAGCAAGTAATGAACATTACTTAGAAGAAATATGAATTTGAGACAATTACTTAAAAGAAATTATGGTAAATTAATTCATTAAGTGGCCATTTTGAGACCAAAATTCGGGTGAGTTCTACTACTCGGTAGTGAAAGGTCTACTCAGATTTGTATTCTCCTACATAAGAAATATGAATTTGAATATTCATGTACTCAAAATGGTGAATGGATGAATAATAATTTGAAACTCAAAGTAAGTTTTATACTAAAGAAAGTGAGGGAGTAAAGTGAGTTATCCCACATTGAAAAAATGCAAAGTTTGAATGATGTATATATTCAAAAGCTCATCATTTCAAAGTTAAGAAAGTAGCCAAGAAGGCTCTCTCTCTCGTGTGCGTGCGCGCGTCGGGGAGTGCAAATCCACGGTATTGGGTTAGGTTCAATGTGTGAGCACGCGACCTGCTTACACGAATGTCATATCGAAATAAGCTAGCCTGTACCAGCTTTTGACTTAGCCTCAGACCCAAGCCAAAATTGGACCGGCCTAGCCTCCGGTTCCCGATTTTTCCGACCGAGCTGGGCCAGTTCTTACAACCTTGGCTTGAGCATATTGTTGTTGATTGTCTTGTATGTTTGATTTATTATTCTGTCCTTGATTCTATAAAGGCTTCCTGAATTTATAGTGCCTGCTAGGTAGTTAAGACTCCTCCATCTTATATAATTTAGCCTCAAGCTCCATGGCCAAACTCTTAGCCTCCACGTCTATTTTCAGTGTCATGTGTACTTCTAGTCTTAGTCTTGAGTTTGCTACAGTTTGACCTAGTCTTCTTAAATTTGCTATACGATAATTTTCATGTGTTCCAATTTAATTATTCAGGCTCTAATTTATGATGAGCCCAAATTAAATATCACTTTGGCCCAATAATTAACACTCAAAATTTAAGGTCAAGTCCACTACAAGTATGGATCCAACAGAAACTAAAACTGCTAATTTTAAATTAGTAAAAATTAAAGTGCTAATATGTCAAACTACAAAGGTGTTATAATAATTTACCCTAAAATATTAGTAATGTTATAAATAAATTATTATATATAGATATTACTTAAACATTCTCGAATATATATTTTAGAGAGATTATAGTATAAGACTATTTCAGTAATATTGTATATACCAAAACCCTAACTATTCATCTATATAAAAGAAATTAAGGTTAATCTAATAATAAGAGTTTGGAACCCATTTTCTCTTTACATATTTTTTTATATTTCTCTTTACTTTATTACTTTATATTTATTTTTATTGTTTTTAATATGCTGAGCTAATAAGCTGATTTACAACATATTATCAGCACAAATTTATTCTAACTTTTATATGGTCTAGTATAATTAGAAATCTTAGATTTCTTGATATAATTTGTTATTATTCGTGGGGATTTCATTTATTCCTCATAAGAAATTTGTGATGAAATTTCATGGTGTCTTATTTTCTGCATAAAATCAAATTATTATCTTCATAATTCAAATAAAAAGGAACAAATTATTTGAAATTGTGGAACTTGTAGCTTGTGTTGTACAATCCAATGGTGGGCCTGCATAAAGTGGCTTAACGACAAGTCGCATAAAAGAATTTATGGATTTCTAGCCGTGGTCGTGGTGCTCACCAATCAAAACATAAGCCACGACCTTGATTTGTTATTATTATTATTATTATTATTGTCACTAATAAATTATTAATTTGTTATTGATTTACTTGTTTTGAAACTCGTGACGATTGATTGCACGAAGTTTTTAATTTGGTATTGATTGTTAATTATTCAACTTACTACATGCAATTTTAAAATATTCTTATTGGAAAAATTATTTCAAGTGATTTGCTTGATTATCAGGGAAGATTACAAATAAAAGGTATGGCTTCTGCTTCTACTAGTATATATTTTAAAATATTAATTTATTAGGGCTATTTGTTGGCTTTTATTTTGTTTATCGTTTCATGTGTATTGTATTTTTTTTAATGATATATAGTTATTATTGTAATAATAATTTTATTATCATTTTTTATGGAGATATTATTATTTGAAGTTATTTAATTTTAATTAAGAAAATATAGTTTCTGAAAAATTTGTATTCTAAATTATAGTTCCTAAAGAACTAGTATCATCTGTAGTTTATGAAAAATTTATATTCATATAGAATTAAATAAATTAATACAATTCCTGAAAAACTAGTATTATCTATAGTTCTTGAAAAATTAATTAAATAAATTAATAAAATATAAATTTTTGAAAAATTGGTACCCTAAGTTACTGAAAAACTAAATATCCTAAATTTATAGTATACTAGTATTCTAATTTGTTAAAGAACTGATATCCTACGTTCCTGAAAAACTAAATAAATTATCTATAGGTCTTTAGAAAACTGATTTAATTATGATACTATTCTCTTTAAAATACAATCCAGACATGTTTATAATCACTTCACAGCTAAAATTGTGTGGTGATAAAATTACAAAATATAATATGTTATAAAAAATATATATTATTTTTATGCCTCTAACATGCTCCTGCAGCAGCAATACAGAAAGCGAAAATTTACAAAATATTTTAAACTTATTGCTTGTTTTCTAATGGCTGAAAAGAACAATGATTTGCTAATGAGAAATCATCAAGTTAGACCCACTGGTACAACAACAATTCCTGAAGTGAATATTGTAGATAACTAAAAGTTAAAACTCAAGAGTGAGATACATTTGGTAGATCATGAAAACTCTGGAAGAGTAATAACCCACACAGAGGACACAATTCAACTCAATATGTAAACTCCCTGAATGAGTAATTGAATAGGATTTTGCATTTATTATTATTATTATATTTTGTGCATATAATCTATGAATTATTTTGTGCATTATAAATCTATGAATTATTTCGTTATTATTTTATCCTCAATATATATGAAAAATATGTTGCGTTGAACATGCAGTTCAAGCATTGAACATGAAGTTCAATAATAAAACCTTGAATGTTTGATATGACATGTCATTATACATATCATATATACTCTCCCTTTATAACATGTACATGGATATGAGCCTAATATTTCTCATATGCGAGTTTTTTTTTTTTTTTTGTGTGCCATGTATGTACTAATAATACCACCTCAATGTGTGAAAATGAGTCCACAGAAGACTTGAAATTTATTTTAATGAGACACATTTCCCGACATTAGGGGAGAGAAAAGCATCTGTTAGTGCTAAAAATGTCGAGAAATTTTCTGGAAGTAAGACTGTTTAAACAGTTTTGATCTATGTACAAGTCAAAGTGAACTAAAAGTTCAAAAAATAATAAAATTACAACAAATTGTAATTCAACTGCTAGATGCATTTATAGATGCTAAAAGAGTGACAAAATCTCATATTCCAGCTGCTAATACCCTATTAAGGGTTGTGGTTCCTATTGAAAATAGAAAATCAATCGAGCTCAGCACACGCCAGAAGCGTGGATAGTAAATTGGAACTAAAGATAAAAATCTGTAGAAAAAGAAAATCAATCGAGCTTAACACACGCTAGAAGCGTAGATAATAAATTTGAACTAAAAGATAAAAATCCATGGAAAACAAAAAGCAGCGCCACTAAGAAAATCTCCTGAAGAGAAGCCTCTTGAAGAGGAAGATCTCAGTCAAAAAGCTATAGCCAATGATGAGACACATACTGAGACAACAGAACAATTAGATCCTCCAGATATGGCTCATGGAGTTGATGATCAAATGAATGAAAATTACGATATCTCAATTAATTTTGTGATACAGGAGAAAGATTTGATAGAAATTCATTTATCGTCGATGATGAATTTATCTCAACAGTAGCTCTTGCTGTCTCAAGAGACAATTTGGATCCAGAACATATGAATATAAATGAATGTCAGCATAAACATGACTGTCTATCATGGAAAGAGACAATTCAGACTGAGCTAGACTCTCTATTTAAACTCATGGTATTCGGACTTGTTATGCTGACTCCTTAAAATGTGAAACCAGTTGGGTATAAATGGATATTTGTTCGAAAGCGTAATGAGAATAATGAAGTGGTAAGATATAAAGCGAGGCTGGTTGCCAAGGTTTTTCGCATTGACCTGGTATTGACTATGAGAAACTTATTCTCCTATTATGAATATGATCACGTTCCAATATTTGATTAGTATGACAGTTAAAGAAATGCTTGATATGTGCCTTGTGAAAATGATAATTATATGAGAGTCCCTGAAGGACTAAAGATAACAGAAATGAATGCATATCAAACATGTGACATAAATTACATTGAATTGTAGAAATCATTGTATGGATTAAAGCAATCTGGACATATGTGGTATAATCGTTTGATTAAATCCTTATTGAAAGAAGGATATATGAATAATACACTATGATCATATGTATTCATAAAAGACCATATAATGATTTTATTATTATTGTAGAGTATGTTGATGATTTAAATGGGATTCCAAACGAACTCAAAGAAGTATGTACCTATTTAAAAAATGAAACAAAATTTTGTATCGGCCTGTAGATAGATCATTTATCCTTAAATAAGTTATAATACACCAGTCTACTTATGTGGAAAAGGTACTAAAATAATTTTGCATAGATAAATCATTTCCCTTAAGCACACTAATGGTATCTGCTCACTAAAAGTGAAGAAAGATCATTTTTTGACCTAAAGAAAATAACAAAGAGCTATTAATTGGTCTTGAAGTACCGTATTTAAGTGCTATAGTTGTACTAATGTATCTTGCAAATTGCATCAGGCCTGATATTGTATTTGCAAGAAAAATTCCTAGCTAGATATAGCTTTGCACTTACCAAGAGATATAGGAGTGGTGTAAAAGACTTACTGTGTTATCTTCGAGACACTATTGGTTTGGTTATATTTTTATATAATTCATATTTGACATTGGTCTACATGCGGATGCTGATTATTTATATGATCCATATAAGGGTAGATCTCAGACTGGATATGTATCTACTTATGATGATACTGCAATTTTATAAAAGTTTTTATGGTCATGAAGTAACTCAATAAACATGCTCCCATTATGATGTTTAAGAATAATGCAATATGCATTGCACAAACTAAAAGTGGATATATTAAGGGTGACCGAATTAAATATATTTCACCCAAATTATTTAATACGCATAAGTTCCAGAATAGTGATGAAATAGATATCCACCAAATTCGGTCGAGTGACAACATAATAGACTTATTTACTAAGTCCTCATTTAATGTCATATTTGAATGACTTGTTTTATTAATTGATATGTGCCGTCTTAAAATGTTATCCTCATCAAGGGGAGCGAATTAATATAAGATTATACTATTTTTCCTTAGTCAAGTTTTTGTCTCACAGGATTTTTTTGACCAAAGGTTTTAATGAGGCAATTTGTGCAATGACAAAATAACGCATAAATTGTACTCTTTTCCTTAGTTATATTTTTTTCCCACTGGGTTTTCTAGTAAGGTTTTTAACAAGGCATATTTATGGTGCAAGTAATATCCAAGGAGAAGTGTTATAAATAAATTATTATATATGGATATTACTTAAACATCATTTAGTATATATTTTAGAGAGATTATAGTATAGGACTATTTCAGTAATGTTGTATATACTAAAATCCTAACTATTACTCTATATAAAGGAAGTTAAGGTTAATATAATAATAAGAGTTTGGAATCCATTTTCTCTTTACATATTTTCTTCTTTCTCTGTTTATTTTATTACTTTATATTTCTTTTTATTATTTTTGATCTGCTGAGTTAATAAGCTGATTTACAACAAGTAATCTATTAATTAGATTTTTAAAATAAGCATCATGACTTATAAACTAAGCTAGATTTCAAGAATTAAATAATAATTAATCATATAAAATAATATCAATTTAATTTTAATGATGTACTTGATCAATAAGTGAATTATGATGTTGCATTATATTTATCGCCCCAATATCATGATTTCTTTTTTATTTAATTAAGAAAATAAATTTAATATGATGCATAAAAAAAAATTATGATATTACATCAATTAAATTTAGAAAAAAAACAAAACAAAACCTAACTTTTTTTTTTTTAAATTTCAAAAGACATTATATTCATTACATATGTATTACCTAAAAATTATTAGGCATGAAACTGACATTTATATTAAACAATATAATTCTATATGAATATAAAATAAATCTGAGTTTCGAATATGCATCTTCCAGCACCTCAATTGTGGTTTTTATCCTCTAAATCAGGGCATGTAGTGACGGTTGGTCCCTTTGGGTTATGGGTTCTCCATGGGCTGTCTTTTAGCTATATTTTCCTTAGCCATATGTTTCTAATTCTTGGCTTTGTAATATGGATACTAATATTTTTAGTGGCAGACTTAGGATTTTTAATTGAGGAAATTATACTGTATATGTTTTATTGTCCTTTCCTGAAAATTACAAATTTGCTAAATAATTTTTACATTTTTACGCTTTTGTTTTACCTATTCTATGTTGTGCCTTTTCTTACGTGTAGTTTTTTTTTTTTTTTGGCTCTTTGGTTCTCGTTTTTTTTTTCCTTCTTACTCACTCATTTCCTTTATCTCTCTTTCTCTGTTTTTTATTTTCTTTAAGAAGTTTTTTGCCTTTCACATAACGAATTGAATTCAGATTTATTGGCCAGGTATTGCATTTCTTTCCTTTTTTTTTTTTAATTTTTTTATTTTCTGGTTTTTCAATTCATTTCATGTTTCTAAATTTTCATTTGATTTCTTTTCGTTTGTATTATTAGAATGGATGGAAAAAGAGATTCTTAATAAAACAAGATACTCAGTTTTGCATGCTACTGTATCTTTATTGTGAGATGATGAATTTGGAATATGACTTTGTGCGATTTTTAATGGATGGAAAATGTGTTCCCAAAGACAAAACACCTGCAGAAGTAAAAGTTTTTTTTTTTTTGTTCAAGTCTTATTATTGGTGCATTTTCTTTTATTTTGGATGACTTTTTTTTTTTTTGTAAAGTTTTTATTTTTCATGTTTTGTAGATGAATCTGAAAGGTGTTGTTTCAATCGATGTCATGATGCAATTGAGTGAAGGTGGTTCGAAAGTCTTTTTGTTGGCTGGATTTTAATTTTTAGTCTCTTTATTTAATATTTTATTATATAATATTTTTAAATATTTATATGTTTTTAACAGTCTGTTTATGTATGAGATAAATTATCTTAGTTTAATACATTTTATGTTTTTGTTTAGTTTTTTATTACCTTTTTTAATTTTTTGTATGTGTTTTTAGTTTTTATTGGTTTCATTTGTATACTAAGAATCAATATTAGTATTGCTAAAATACTATAATTTGAGAGAGATGATAAAATATAGCTTGAGAGTTAGATTGTCTTTTAGTTGATCAGAGGTTGATTGTTGGTTGATAATAGCAGATTGATTATTGGTTTTTCTTATATTGTGATTGAATAATTTATGGGGAGAGAGTATAATAATATGATCTATATATATGGGTCCGTATCAATTTAGTCACATTTTTCCTTCCAGCTCATCATCATTTCCTAATTAAAACACTTTTTCTTATATTGTGATTGAATAATATATGTAGAGAGAGTACAATAATATGATCTATATATATGGGTCCGTATCAATTTTACACTAAAAATGAATTTTGAAAATAATTATTTAGTCACATCTTAAAAAAGTATTATGATATACATTTAAATTTTGAAATTTTTTTTTATAAAATAAAATTTTCAAATTTTAATTGAAATTATCAATACTGTCCTACAAAAATAATAATAAGTTGAATAAAAATATAACTATTGAACTTATAGTGGTAAATGGTCGAATGTTATGATTAAAGAAGTTTCTGAACAAAAGTTTCAAGTTTGTCATTTACTCTTTTATTGTTATATTTTATTTATTTATTTATATGTATACTTGTTTTTTGTTTTCTTACATGTTAGAGTTGTTGTTTTGTTGATTTTGGTTATATTATTAGTTGCTTTTGTTTTATTATAGGTGGTATTAATTTTAGTTTGTTTATAATAATTTTTAATTCAATATTTTTTTACAAATTTCAAAATAATGAATCAACCAACAATTTAGTTTCAAATTTGACTAAAATATACTAAATGTATACTAAATATATTGAATGAATACCAATTTGAATTATAATATAAATTTTAAAAACGAATACTAAAAATTTAGTAGATGTATACTAAAAATTTAGCAGATATATACTAAACATATACCCAATATATACTCAAAATATACTACGAGTATACTATCATATACTCATAATATGCTACGAATACACTATTTCGCTGAAGATCGTAAAAATGTAAAAAAAATTATTGAAAAACGTATTTTTGTAAAAAAAAGTCAAAAAACGTATTTTTGTAAGAAAATTGATCAAAGAGTAAAATGTAATATTAAGATATTTTTCAGGCATTTCTGTAAAAATTCATTTTTAATTCAGGGAGGTGAAAATTCATAATACTAATTTTTTTATAGGGTTATATATAAATATAAAAATCTAACTATAAAAATTCTTAAAGTTAGAGGTATAAAAATAAAAGTTTAGGGGGAAATATGAAAAAAAATAAAAAATTTACGATATAAAATAAAAGATTTAAAAATTATAGGTATAAAACTAAAAAAAATTATGGAGTTAGAGGGTTAATTATAAAAATTTCAAGAGTTAGAAAGTTTAATAAAAATTGAAAGGACAAATATGAAAAAAAAAATTTAGAGGGGCAAATATGAAAAATTATAAAATTTTAAGGAGCTAATATAAAAAACCTAAAAAATTTAGGTATAATTTTAAAAAAAAATTATGGGGTGTCCGCCATTGATTATTTTCCTTTATACTAACTAATATATACTTGGCTAAGAAGGCAATATTTTTTCTATTTATTATTATTGTATATATATAATTATTTTTTTTAAATGACTTTAAATAGTAGAATATCAACTAAAATGTTGGTTTTTTTTTATATATAATTATTATTTTACTTAATTAATAAAAATAAATAATTAGTGTATATTGTATTTGTAATATTGCAAGTTCATTTTAGCTATATATGTTGAATTCTTTGTTATGCATGCGAAATCTTACAATTAAAGAATTAATGGAAAGAGCAAGGTAACGCTCGTTACTTAATTGGAATGAGCGTTACTATGAATTGTAAATTGTGGAAATTCTTACAGAGAGTAAATTTACGGCCGTTATGAGTTGTTAACGCCCGTTATATGTATGTAATGCTCGTTACATATCAAGAACGCCTGTTACTAAATAATTGGATGGAAAGTCACACTCGTTACTCTTTTGGAACGGGCATTACTGGATTTTGAGAATTTCAGACTGAGAGCAAAGTAACGCCCATGACATATGAGGAATGTCCATTTTATAAGTCATGAGCAGTATCGTGAACGGTGTTGTGTAACACCTGTTACATATAGGTAACGACAGTTACACGTATCACAAATGTGAATAGTATGTCGGTTAAAAAGGACATTTTATGATCTTCTCTTTATTTTAAAGACCCCTAATCGTGCAAATAACCTAGAAACTCAAAAATCTCTCAAATACTCATCTTCCTCGAGCTCCAAAACCTCCAAGATCACTTATACACCATCACCTAAAGAATTCAAGTTAAGCTTGTCTTCATTTCTTCCTCCATTAAAGATTTGGGTAAGCAAGGTAATCTTAGGGTTTTAGATTTCTTTACTTTTCTACCCTAGAATTTCTATTAGTAAGGTAAGTTTAAGTTTATGATTTCTTATTTTGATTAAGCTCTATTTTCATGTGTGAATATGTATAGCTCCTAGGAGGAGGCAAAGAGAATAAGATGATATGGATTGTGACCCTCACTTCTGCTTGATGTAAAAGTGAGTATTAAGGGAGATAATTGATTCTTTTGTCAAGGTGAGTAAAAAATATACTACTATATTGTATTTGAAATCCTAAGGCTTAAAAAGCCTATATTCATGTTGAAGCCATAATTTATGTGTATGAATATATGTGCAATTTATTATATTTATGTGTTACCAAAATACTAAGCCATAATTGATTCATGGGAAATGTATGATTTGTTCATTTGTTTATTGATAATTCCTTCATTTGACCATGACATAATAAGAACCTTAATTCTTTCTTATTTATATGTTAAAACCCTAAAAAAAAAAAAATCTCCAACTTATGTGAGTAAGACATTAAACTGTGTGCACACAGGTACCCACAAATAGGATATAATATCCGAACTCTAGCTAAAAGATGTAAATTGTTCTAGACATGAAGCTCGATTATCTTCATGTTTTATGTGGGGAGTATGTTAATGAAAAACCTCTGCTCCTAAATTATGTGAGGAGTATGGTAATCCAGCCTATGCTCCTAATTCATATGGATGATTTCTATTTTAACCCAATTATTTGATACAATAATTATTTGAAAACCATGTGCCATGTGTTATATATGTGAAATGACATTAAACAATAGCCATTTTTGTGAGTTAGTCTTGAATTACCTAGCCTCACAAGTATGAAAATATATTATTCACTCACTGAGTTATCTCACTAGTTTATATTGATGTTTTTCAAGAGAACAATAGCTTATTCATAGCGGTACTTCAAGCTTTTTTCTTCTTTTTTTGAGGACCATTTGACCAATGTAAAGATCTAAGTTAAAAAAAATGTAAAACTCTAAGTTAATTGTACAATTTTGAAATTATTCTAGAAAGTTTCATGGATGTAATAGTACGAATGATTATGATATGTGTATATGACAAGAATGTTAAGAATAAGTATCGAAGTTTATATTGAACATGTATTAAGTCTATTGTTATTATATGTGTTAATGTAAACATATAATATATTAGTCAATATTCTCACCCAATCTTACCCACCACCTTAGACTTCTAAACTCATCACCATGTGCAGCCTACAACCTCCTCCATGTGCAGATATCTTCAAGTCAAGCTAGCTTCCTTCAATTGTGCCTTAATTAGTGTTATGTTCTTCTATAAATAGCCATGTATAAGACACAACAAATATATACAATTTACTCAATTCTTTCTCTGTTCTTCTTGCTCTAACATGGTATCAAAGCTATAAAGCTCAATGTCTGAATTTTCAGTCTCTTAAATCTCAAAACTCCATTCTTTCTTGCTTCCTCAAAACTGCTCCAACTCGTGTCTCCATGCACACGTCAAAATTTTTTTTTGACCATACCATCAGAAAGCTCTCAAAATTCTAAGAATTTAAAAAAAAAAAACTCGTCGGAAAAGGATGTCGGACGCTCCCACACGCGCCGCCTGAAGTAATGAGATTGGGCTTCACTCGCGCACGCTCCACACGCGCCATCTAGAGGTTGAAGACGACACACGTGGCGCCACATCAGCACCCCTTGTCCAGTCAGTGCCACGTAGACTAATTAGAATCGGCCACGTGTCATCTGTTAGTGACATGTGTACCTTTGCCACGTCAGCCACACCTGTTACATCATCCAATTAGAAACTGACA
>CATKHJ010471765.1:0-24308 GCA_949750685.1 Vernicia montana
CTAGTGGGACGGGGACCCTTAAACTAAGCTACCTTTCACCCTTGTGCATATAGTTGTCTTAGCCTCGGACTTTAGGTTCCGTGTACTGTAATAATTAAGCCTTTTGTGCATGACTCATGAAACTCTTTTTTGACATGCATACATGCATAAGAAACTTGAGAATAGAGTCTTTTCACCCTATAAATCAAAACCGGTGGTCCGTCACCCAAAAATACTCAACCAATAAGCCCAGTGAAGGGAATCCTTTTTCCGATGTACCATTGCATATGTTTATCCTTTTCCAAGTGTAAATTCTTACCCTTTTTCTTTTCCTTTCTTTTGAAGGTACCAATGGCCAACACCTTTGATCAGGATGCCATGAACACTTTTTTCGCCAGCCTCCTCAAGAAACAAGATGAAGCTTTTCAAAATGCACACACCACCGCCCTTAAAACACAAGCAGATTCCTTTACCAACGCTCTCAATACTCAATCCGCCAACTTCACTAATGCTCTCAACACTCAGCATTAGTCCATCATCAACCAGGTCAAGGAAATGACCCAGACCACTACCTCTCTTCCTCCTGCTCATGTCGAGCCTACTTCCACTCAGGCCAGCACAAGATATGCCCTTACTTTCACTCCTTCCATTATCGATTTGACTGATAAAGAGAAGGCTCCTGACACTCCCACTTCTCCTACTCTGGACTTAAATGCCACTGCCCCTTCCCCCACTATGAATCTTTTTCAAAGTGGGGACTTCTCTAGCTTTCCTAAAGCTAAGAAGTTAATGGAAAATTTTGAGGCTATGGAAAGGACTCTTAAAAATATCAAGAAGCATAAAGACATGATAGATGTCAACTCTTTAGCTCTCTTTTAGAATGCGAGGGTTCCGCCCAAGTTCAAAATGCCGGTCATGGATAAGTTTAACGGCACCACATGCCCCAAGACTCATCTAAAAATATATGTGGGCGCTATGAGACCGTTTGGTGTGAATGATGAGCTCCTTGCTCAGTTATTCCAATAGTCTCTGACCGAAGCTGCAGCCAAGTGGTTGTTGGATCTCGATCAAAACTATAAGAAAAGTTAGGATGACATATGCAATACATTTATCAAACAATACCATTATAACATCGAGGTGGATGTCACCTGCCAAGATCTGAAAACAACCAAGCAAGTACCAAGGGAATCCTTCACCGCGTTCCTTACAAGATGGAGGTCCAAAGCAGTACAGATGGTGAACCGTCCATCTGAAAAAGAGCAAATTGACATCATTGTCAAGAATCTCCTTCCTCAATACCAGATTCATCTGCAAACTTAGTATCTCGCAAACTTTAGGGCTCTCATCACCACTACCACCAAGATCAAGGATTTAATGCAATTAGGATGAATCAAGGATGAATTCTCTAGTTCGAGGTATCACACGAACAACAATTACAACGCCACCAGCTCAATTACCCAAAGAGGAGGAGAAGTAAATATTGTCTCTTGTCACTAGCCGATAAGATTAGAGTCAAGAAGGCCTTTCTCCAAACTAGGCATGCCCTTCAGTGTTGTTTACAAGAAAGCCATGGAGGCTCATCTGATTAAGCCCCTTGAACCACAAGCTCCTCCAAACCCCTTGCCCAAACGCTACAATGCGAATGAGCATTATGATTACCACCATGAAGCGGGGCACAAGGCCGACACATGTAAGGCTCTGAGACACAGAATTCAAGACCTCATCGACAATGGAGATATCATTGCCCCCAGGCCAAAACCCAATATTGTCACCAATCCTCTTCTGAACCACTGAGATCATCCAACCGTCTCAAGCTTCACTATCACGACCCGACTTTCGAGCCGCGACGATCCTAGAGCATGGGTAGGTTTAAGGCCACCGAAAACCCCTAGGAACCTTGCTACACAATCATTCAATCCATTTATCACAATACCATACAACCATCACATACTTGTCTTCCAAGATCTAAACCTGACCATCATGCTAGTACATATACATCAATAACATGCTTGATTCATATCTCATGTATTTATCAATAATCATATCTTAGTTTATCTTACATAGTATACCATTCATAGGTCAATGTCTTAGGGCCAAAAGAATATTCATTCATTACATGTACCATGAAGCATCTAAGAATAGAATCATCATCTATACAAAATAATCAAAATAAGGAATTGAGCTTTACATTGATCACCAAAGTTTCTGAGGGCTGGAGAAGAAGAATGCTTTGGAAACTTAACTGATAAACTATAGCTCACCTGAAAAATAGAATTACTAATGAGATAAAGCAGTGAGTAATAATTATACTACCATACTTGTAAGGCTTGGTGTTTCAAGGATGGCTTACAAGAAAGATTCATGGTTTATGCAATAACAATAACCAATCGATTCAATAACATCAAGCGATTGGTTTCATTAACAATAAATAACATGTTCAATATTAATAGATCATGGGTTTCATTCATCATGTACATATCGTGTTTAGCAGAAATATTAATAGCTTGAATAGAGGTTTATAAGTCATAACGTTCCCCATAATTAATGGCATTTTGCTCAAAGGCATTGCCGAGAGCTGAGACATAGAACATATTCAGTCATGAACATGGGAGGTAAAGGCTCTTCTTAACGGAGCATACCCTCATCTCACGGCTAGGACACTATAGCCTTTCCTAGCCAAGGCTTGGATACTTTACTCTATCCAACGGAGTACACTGTGCATAATGCCTGATGTCTTGCCCCACATCAAAGTTGGGGTTTTCTGCTTTAGGGTCATGGTCATGGAATTTATACAATAAGGAATCATGAGTCATGGTTCATAGTCATGCATTGGTTATTTAGAGGTTCATATCATAGTCATACAATAAGCATGGTCTTGGTTCAATCATGGTTCATAGATACAATGAATTGATATCACAAAAGGATATTTAACAATAATCAATAAATACTTAGTAGTTCATAAAAAATTAGGCATTTATGCCCATGGTTCAAATGCAAACATAATAGTATAAGTATCAATCACCTTGACAATGCAATCCCAAAAACAATCTTGAAATCAATCCCTAGAGCAAACAAATGTGATAGTCACATCTTTCATCATCCTCATTCCTTCATGAATCTCTATGAGAATCTATAGAAATCCAAATAGAATTATCAATAATTCAATTCTTTCTAATTTTAACTCATCTAAGTCTTATACATCTATCAATCTAGTATACTAATCAAAGAAATAGGAGTGTGTTGAAAATGTTTCACCCACAAAGAGTACACCCAAGGGTACAGGCATACCTCTGCCCGTACCTTAAGGTGGACTTCCAGTAGCATTGGTATGCCCAAAGGTATGGGTGTACCTTTGGGCGTACCTTAAGGCTGCCATCCAGAATGAAGGGTACGCCCAGAGGTACAGGCGTACCCCTGCCCATACCATGCTTCTAGGTAGGATTTTTGAAAAAAACCCTTGAATGGCTGAAAGGAAAGGTAAATCCACACCTTCAACACTAAGATTACCCAAAATTAACTTCTATAACATGGAATGGACTCATACTTAAACTCTTTTCATCAATCAAAACATAGAATCAACAAAAGATTCTATAAACCCATTAAATCAAACCCATTTTCATCAAAAATGGGGAAGTTTGAAATATTCTTTTGAAAATCCATTTTCAGATCCTCAACATCCCCCAATTCATGTTTACAAATCATCAATCAATGACATTTTCCTCAAGGAATTCCTTTTCTATAAATCCATTTAGGTAAATCAAAAGAAAGAGAAAAAGAAGAGAAAAAGAAGAAGAAGAACTTCTCAAATCAACAAGCATAAAACACAAGATCTAGATGAAGAAAATGATTTAGATTATTACCTTTGATGCTTTCCTCTTGATGGAGATTCACTCTTGTCAATTTGAAGAAAGAAAGAAAGGAGTAGAAAAGATGAAGAAAAAGAAAGAAGAAAGCTTTTGTCTCTTACTTTTTGAGAGCTTTTGAAGATGAAAAGAAAATGATAGTAATTGTCTAGGTTCATATATAAAATAAGGTGTTAGTGAGGAATGGGACCCACTTTCCACTAACTCAATTCTATAATAGCATAAAATAAATTTGGCTCATGTACTACACATAAGTACACATATTATCACATAGAAGTTCATGTATGAATATTCTGGGTATTATATTCACTCAAATAATTGGTACTTTGAGAAGGGTGCCGGCCCTGTTGTACCCGAGTCCTCTCAGTCCATGTCTGAGTCCTATGAGTCTTCTCAGTCCATGTCTGAGTATGAGTCTATGTATGAGTCTTTTGAGTCTGAGTCTAAGTCCTCTAAGTCCATCTGGGGCTTTTGAGTCTGCTTCTGAATTCGAGTCTGTCAGGTCTTGCTTTTTTTAGTTTGTATTTTACCTTCCAGGCTTATCCTTTAATGCAACCCATGACGATAGGACTTTTATCGGCAATGAAAAGTTTGAACCTTCTGCTTTGCTCTACTTCTTCTTATTCATCATTGAATAGGATATCTGAAAAAGAAAATGAAATAAAAAAATTATTAAAAAATTAAAAAAATGAAAAAAATGAAAAAGGCAAAAGAATCAATTAATTATGGCACAGAGAAAAAATCAAAAATCACATACATGGTATCTGCATATCATGACAAGCATGCATTGACCGAAGGGCTCGTAATTTCTTGAACTATTTTGTGTGGAACCTAAGGACATGGTAGACCCAAGCATCGTGATTCACAAGATTCCGACCCACAAGTAGGATCTGCAGAAAATGAAAGCAGAGTAGATCAAACTATACCATGACCAGTTGAATGCCATTGGTGAATATGGATACTTTGTACAAGATTCAAGGTTATCAACAGAAGCTAGCCAGACACTTCAACAAAAGGTGAAAGACAGAGGTTTGGAAAAAGGGAATATGGTCCTAAGAGTGATTCGAGCTCCTATGCACGACCCAAGAAGAAAGTTCTGATCAAATTGGGCTGAACCAAACATACTCAAGAAAAATCTATCCGGTGGAGGCATCATCCTCATGAACGTGGACAGGAACAAATCCCCCAACCCTTGCAACCTGGACCAACTAAAGAGATACTTTGTCTAAAAGAACTGTCTGCAGTTAGTTTCTCTATCTTCAAAGCATTGTAATCAAAACTATGTGGACCTGATTCTCCCTAAAAAAAAAAAGATGATGTAAGGGATACGTAGGCAGCCCGACTCGAGTACAGTCTAAATCATAGTATAAAACACTTTTATGCACATGACAAAGCATCTCATTCTCATTTTCTCTGTGCCTAAATGCATCATTCACTTGATTCTTTTGCCAAAACAAAAAATATATATAATAATAAAAAGAAAATGCTCGCTAAGCTGAAAACCTGAAAGGGCAGCTTAGGCAAAAATTAGAGCAAGCTCGTCGAGTTGAAAACCTGAGAGGGAGACTCGGGCATAAATTAGAGCAAAAATAAAAGATGTCTTATGTAATGATGATCAAATTTTAAAGAATACAACCCATCACCATGATAAAATGATAGCCGTTCCAAATATCATTTATAGCTTATCTCGTATCATGTAGTCATATCAGCCTGCAAGTATATGTGAACATAGGAAACTCATAGCAAATCCTAAGCAACTACAGGAAAAAATAAGTGTCGTCATCATGTCTGAAGTCATAGTCTAGCCAATCCTCCTCCTCATTCTAGGGTGCACATCCCTCGTGCTCTCGTCAGAATCGAAGTCCACCACAATCTCCTCAATGGTCACACCCGTCCTCCTAGTCTTTGTAGCTCCTTCTACTGTAGCAGTAGAAGTATTAGTAGAGCCAGAACTGCTCCCCACAGTCATATCAAAAAATCTACCTCAAGTGTCAACAGCTCTAGAGCTACTCCCAGAAATCCTCTTATGTGTAACAATAGCTCTAGAACCAGTCCTTACTGCTGCAGCTGAAATTCTCCTCTGAACCCTGAAAACAACAGTCCTCCTTTTTGCACTTGTTACAATAACCCTCCTCTGAATCACCATTGTTGTGTCACCCTCTCTCCTCGCTGCAATCACAATCTTCTCTGTCACTGTCACTGCAGTCTGAGTCACCAGTGCAGTCGGTAGTTTCAAACTCTCAGTAGCTCCTTTAGTCTCCTCCAAAGGTCGAATCACTCTCTCTGTCTCTCCTGTAATAGTCTCCCCTTTCTCTATAGTGTCATCTTCAATCTCCCTCAGTAGAACAACCCGACACTCTCTCTCAACTGGCCAAAAAAAATCAAGCCAAAACAGCCTCAACCACAGTACGACTCTACCCATCTAAAGTGCCAAACCCACTACTTCAGCACCACCCTAACCAGTAGAACTGAAAAATTATACCCAGTTATCAGACAGAAAACCAGAGCTCTCATCCTAAGCCTCTGCCTTGTCAAGTCTCTAAGTCACTGGGGTCCTGAAACTCCTCAAACACAGCAGTCAGATTCACCCAACCATTAACGACCATATAGCCAGCAACATCCTGGGAGCAAGTCCAGAAAGTCCTGAAAGGCCTAAAAATGCCCAACTCTAAACTCTGGCACCACTAGGACTGCTTCAGATCACAGCCGAGTATGGCGCTGAACTCCTCGAAAGTGGGGGCATAACTCCTCCATGGTAATACCAAAATGAAGAACATGGGCCACCGAGTCCCAAAACTAAGCCCTCAGAAAATCTCAGTCGACATGTACTCCCAATAGAGTCACCATCTATACGATACCGTACCTACCCAAATTAATCCTCTCTACCTTCTCGAGTTTCTTAGTCCATAAATGCATGTAATGGCTGAAGTACGGCTCCATGAATGGAAAAATCATATGAAAATTGCACTCATACACAGAGCATAAAAAATCCACTCTTTTGCATCCATGCAATTAGCCATTACATGCATCATCAAATTAAACAAAAGGTCTATGCATCCTGAAACATGCATGCATAAACATGCATCACCTATGCACAAACATAGATGCATGTACAATCATCCGCATTCATACACCGTCATGCACAAGTTGAGCTAATGGCCTCTTCTCCTCGAAGTTGACTGACATCTTTCTGAAACTAACCAGTACCTTCTCAAAGCTGACTGACAAAGCTGATCGAAAATCCTCTCAAATCGGATAGCTTCTCGACTCTGACCATTGGTAATAATTTTTCACCCGATTATGACCGCGATAGCAATTTTTCATCCGATTCTGACCGTGATAATAATCTTTCACCCGATTCTGGCTGCGCTAATAATTCTTCACCCGATTCTGACCGCGGTAACAAGCTTTCGCTCGATTCTGATTGCAATAGCAATCTTTCACCCAACTCTAACCGTGGTAACAGTCTTTCACATGATTGAAACCACTCAAGACGACTTGCTATAGCCATAGGTAAAGGCTCTCCCTCATACCAAAATCTTTTCAAAACCTCTCGAGCCGACTCGCCATAAGCCGAGGCTTTCCTCTCACGAAAATTATCTTATCAAAATCAATCCTTCACCTAGAAATATCTTGAAGCGATCATCTAGACATCACTCTGGTTTCTTCCCCTACTTTTTATCCAAGTCAGCCCCATCCTTTGCCCAAAAATATCTAGTCACTAGACTAAATATCCTTTTGGTTCCTCTTTCCGCTTTCATTTACCAAGTCAAGTTTCCACCAATAAATGTTTAGGAACGATTACTTAAACATCCCTGTGGTCCATTCTCCCGTCTATTTATCAAACTAAGTTGCATTCTCCACCCATAAATGTTTAGGAACGATGACCTAGACATCACTTTGGCTCCTTGTACCATCCCTTTTCGACCATGTCTCTCACTCATACATGTCTAAGCACTGACCTAGACATCACTTTGGATCCTTGTCCCATCCATTCTCCCGAGTTCACTATCATCAGAATCACCTTGCAAACAAGATAATTCTGATGAGGGGGAAACTATGGACCCTCAATTATGCACCCTTATGATGTTGTCGTAGCTTGAAACTTACTAAAATTAGTGCACTATACAGAGTCGGTACGGCGGTCCCGCTAGCCGGTTAGTGTGCAGTGGTCAAGGGGGAACGGATCCAAAAGAAATCTGCTCTTTCTTGATTTTCTTCAACTTCCCTCCAACTTCCAACAACTATTTTTTTTTTTATGATCTGCACACTTTGAAGGTGCATTCAAGATTTCTTGAACCGGCAATTCAAAGTTCTGAAGGCTCGTGCAAGATCTTTCTGTGAGATTTGAAGAATTTCATTTTTCCATCATGAACATGCGTTCATCTACTTGAACGTGCGTTCAAGTACATAAATGTGCGTTCAAAAACTTGAAGGCTCGTTCAAAAGCATTTTGTGTAACTTGTACTTCTTGTGCACATACATGAACTGCGTTAATCTTCTTGAACGTGTGTTCATACCCTGAAATTGCTTTCAACATACTTTGATTAATGATAAATGATTCTAAATTGACATATTAATTTAGTACAAACATATAATAATTAATCTCATCAATTTTTCTAAGTTTTGTACATCAAAACATGGGTCAACAATCACCATGTATAAAAAATAATAAATGCAGTAAATTTTTTCTAAAAGTTATCAAGAAGAGACAACTATTAATAATAATGGATTTGTTATATATGGACGTAGAAATGATGGAAATCATGTCATTAAAAACAATGAAAAAATTGATAATCGTTTAGTTGTTCCTTATAACAGAGATTTGAATGTAAATACGAAGCACATATTTGTATTGAATACTGTTGTAAATCTATAATGATAAAATATTTGTTTAAATATATGAGTAAAGGAATTGATAGACTTCGTGTAGTTATTGAAAATGGTGATCATGATATAAATGCCGATGAAAACAATGATTATCCTCTAATTGATGAAATAAAAACATATCTAAATTATCGTTTCCTTTCTGCCTGTGAATCTATGTGGCGATTATATGAATTTCCAATACAATATAGAGAACCAGCTGTTGAAAAATTAGTAATACAATTAGAACATATGAATAAAATTTTATTTAAACCATCTGATAATCCGAATTATATTGTAAATAATCTAGATTTTGAGCGTACTATGTTTATAGAGGGGATGCATGCTAATAGTGCTTATGAAGATGCTAGGGATCTGACATATGTTGAATTTCCAGCCAAATGGGTATGGCAAAATAAAGAAAAAATATGGACTAAAAGGAAAAAAGGGCTTTCTATTGGTAGAATTGCTTATGTACATCCAAGCTCTGGTGAATTTTATTATCTTATAATGCTATTAAATACTGTCAAGGGACCCCAAACTTTTGTAGACATTAGAACTGTTAATGAAATAATTCACCCTACGTTTCAGTCTGCATGTAGTGCCTATGGTTTAATAGGAAATGATATTGAGTGGATTGATGCACTTGAAGAGGCTATTTTATGTGACACCTTATCAGCTACGCCATTTATTTACAATCATTATACTATTTTGTGAAGTCACTAATTCTAATAAACTTTTAAATTATTTTTGGAAACATTTTGCTAATGATATTATATATGAACTACATTATGATATAGAAGTTTCACTTTTGTCTATTTCAGATCAATACTTAAAGAATAGGGTTTTGCTTGAATTAGAAATTTTTTTTAACAAAAATTCTACTTCTTTAGCAGATCATAATTTGCCTTTGCCTGATAAATCATTCATGGGTGATATTGAAAATCGTTTGCTTATTGAAGAATTAAATTACAATATTGATGAATTAAAATATAAACATGATAGTTTGATTGTGTCACTTAATACTGAACAACGTAAAATATATGATAATATCATTTCTGCTGTTGATTCTAACAAAGGAGGATTGTTTTTTGTTTATGGATATGGTGGGACAGGAAAGACATATTTATATGAAGTTATTATATCTAAACTTAAATCTGAAGGGAAAGATATTTTGGTCGTAGCTTCGTCTGGTATTTCTACATTATTATTATCTGAAGGAAGAACAACTCATTCTAGATTTAAAATATTAATAAACTTAAATGAATTCTGAACATGTGAAATAAAGAAAGAAACTCAACTGGCCAAATTAATAGAAGAAACTATGTTGATGAAGAAACTATGTTGATAATTTGAGATGAAACTCCTATGAATCATAGATATTATTTTGAAGCATTAGATAGATCATTTAGAGATATTTTATGTAAGTCAGAAGAAAAAAATTAAATAACCCATTTGGAGAAAAAATTTTATTATTAGGAGGTGATTTTAGACAGATTTTACCAGTTGTTGTTAATGGTTGTGGAATAGATATTATAAATGCGTCAATAACAAAATCTTACTTATGGAATTTTTTAAGGTGTATAGATTAACTATTAATATGCGTCTCACATCAACATATGATAATAATAATAATAATAACGAACTTCGTGATTTTTCAAAGTAGCTTCTCTCTGTTGGAGATGGTATAGCTCCAACGAAAAAACTTAATAATAATGACCAAAAAAATATTTGGATTAAAATTCTTGAAAATTTATTAGTAAAAAACCATAAAGATCTGATAAAGCAAATAATCGAAAAAACATATCCTAATATATTACATAACTACACTGATTATTTATATATTAAGGATAGAGCGGTTATAACGGCTACTAATGATATTGTTGATGTTGTTAACAAACAAATAATTGATTTAATACTTGAAGAAGAACATATATATTATAGTTCAAATTCAATATGTAAAACATCGAATGGCTTAGATGAGTTAGAAATTTTGTATCCAATAGAGTTTTTAAACTCTTTGAATTTCAGTGGTTTCCCCAACATGAATTAAAATTGAAAAAAAAAATACTCCTATAATGCTATTGCAAAATATTAATCCCAGTATCAGTTTGTGCAATGGTACAAGGTTAAGGATAACAAATTTAGGTGTAAAAGTTATTGAAGTTTTTATAATAACTGGATCACATTGTGGTAAAAAAAATTTCA
The DNA here is from genome assembly GCA_949750685.1 of Vernicia montana. NCBI lineage: Eukaryota > Viridiplantae > Streptophyta > Magnoliopsida > Malpighiales > Euphorbiaceae > Vernicia > Vernicia montana. Next base: position 10,917 of record CATKHJ010471765.1, read on the forward strand.
TACCTTGAATTATTATTTCTTATACTGAAAATAAATTTCCATTTATATTAAAAAAAAAGACAAATTCCAATAAGAGTTTGTTACTGCATGACGATAAATAAAAGTCAAGAGCATACATTAAAATGAGTTGACTTATATTTGCATGATCATATTTTTTCCATAGACAATTGTATGTCGCATTATCGAGAGTTACTTTACATAAAAATTTATGAATAATAATAAATAACAATGATGAAAACATTGATGATGAATGTTTGAACTATACAAAAAATATTGTGTAGACATAAATTTTTAATGATTTGCCTTATAATATTTAGCCTGTGTATTTTCCATTTAGTCATTAATTTGTATTTTCCTAACAGGTTAATTTTCCAAACATGTCGTATGCATTATTGTCTGAAGTTAATAGTGTTAGCAGAAATATTCGAATAAACATATCAAGAATATGGGAATTTATTAATATTTCCAATCCTGATGAGCTATTTATTCTTGAATTCCTGATGCTAGATGAAAAGGTACTAGTTAATAATAGCTCATTTAAGCTAATAACTTTATTTATTTTATAAACAGATGAAAAAGTACTATTTAATGATAGCTCATTTAAGCTAATAACTTTATTTATTTATAAATTATGTTTCTTATATTATTTTACCATTTCTATAGGGGACACCATGCAAGGTACAATACAAAAGCAATTTGCTAATCATTTCCGCCAGCTACTTAAGGAAGGAAGCATTTACCATATATCCAGTTTTATGGTCATACCTGCTCAACCAAATTATAAAATTTGTAACCATGCTTTTCGAATTAAGTTACCAAGAAATGCATTTGTTAAAGCTATTGATGAAGATGAAACGCCCATCCCTTTTGATCAATTTGACCTTCTAGATTTCAAAACCGTTAAATCTAAAGCGAGCGATGATAAGGAAATAATTTAGACATACCATTTGGGCTGTCTAGATGATCGCTTCAAGACATTTATGGGTGAAGGATTGATTTTGATAAGATAATTTTAGATGATCACTTCAAGACATTTCTGGGTGAAGGATTGATTGATTATGGCTATGGCGAGTTAGCTCGAGAGGTTTCAATCGGGTGAAAGACTGTTACCACGGTCAGAGTCGAGCAAAAGATTGCTACTGCGGTCAAAATCGGGAGAAAGATTATTAATGCGGTCAGAATCAGGCGAAAGATTGTTACCGCGGTCAAAATCGGGTGAAGAATTGTTACCGCAGTCAGAATCGGGTGAAAGATTATTACTACGGTCAAAATCGGGTGAAAAATTGCTACCGCGGTCAGAATCGGGTGAAATATTATTACCAACGGTCAGAGTTGGGAAGGTGTCCGATTTGAGAGGATTTCGGTCAACTTTGAAAAGGTACTGGTTAGTTTCAAAAAGATGTCGGTCAACTTCGAGGAGGAGAGGCCATTAGCTCGGTTTGTGTATGATGGTGTACAAATACGGATGATCACACATGCATCTATGTTTGTGCATAGATGATGCATGTTTATGCATACTTGTTTCGGGATTCATAGACCTTTTGTTTAACTTGATGATGCATGTAATGGCTGATTGCATGGATGCAAAAGGGTAGATTCTCAACTTATGCTCTGTGTATGAGTGCAATTTTCATGTATTTTTTCGTCTATGGAGCCGTACTTCAGCCATTACATGCATTTATGGACCAAGACACTCGAGAAGGTGGAGAGGATTAATTTGGGCAGGTACGGTATCATATCGATGGTGACTTTATGGGAAGTACAGGTCGATTGAGATTTTCTGAGGGCTTGCTTTAGGTTTTGGGACTCAACGGCCCATTTTTTCATTTTGGTATTACCATGGAGGAGCTATGCCCTCACTTTTGAGGAGTTCAGCGCCATACACAACTGCGATCTGAAGTAGTCCTAGTGGTGCCAGAGTTCAAAGTTGGGCATTTTTTAACTTTTTCAGGAGTTTTTGGACCTGCCCCCAATATGTTGCTAGCTGGATGGTCGTTGATGGTAGGGTAAATCTGACCGCTGTGATCGAGGAGTTTCAGGACCCTAGTTGCTCTAGAGATTTGAGGAGACAGAGGCTTAGGATGAGGTCTCTAGTTTATAGTTAGGTATTTGTTTTCCAATTCTATTGGTTGGGGTGATATTGGAGTAGTGGGTTTGGCACTTTAGAGGGGTAGAGTTGTACTGTGGTTGGGGTTGTTTTGGCTTGAGGCTATTTGGCTAGTTGAGAGAGCTTCAGGCTATTCTACTGAAGGAGATGGATGGTGACACTACAGTGGAAGGGGAGATTATTACAGGAGAGACAGAGAGAGTGACTCGACCTTCGGAGGAGACTCAAGGAGCTACTGAGGGTTCGACACTACAGGCTGCATTGGTGACTTAGACTGTAGTGGTAGTGATAGAAGATATTGTGACTTCAATGAGGAGACATGGTGACACTACAACGGTGGTTCAGAGGAGGGTTACTCCAATCAGTGCAAAGAGGAGGACTATTGTTTTAGGGTTTATAGGAGAATTTCATCTGCAGCAATAGGGACTGGTTCTCGAGCTACTGTTACACAGAGGAGGATTTTTGGGAGTAACTTTAAAGCTGTTGACACTTGGGGTAGGTTTTTTGATATGATTGTGAGGAGCAGTTCTAGCTCTGCTAGTACTTCTACTGCTGCAGCGGAGGGAGCTATATAGACTAGGAGGACAGGTGTGACCATTGAGGAGATTGTGGTGGACTCTGATTCTGACGAAAGCATGAGGGATGTGCACCCTAGGAGGAGGAGGAGGATTTGCTAGACTATGACTTCATATATGATGACGACACTTGTTTTTGTCCTGTAATTGCTTAGGATTTGCTGTGAGTTTCCTGTGTTCGTACATACCTGCAAGCTGATATGACTACACGATACGGGATAAGCTATAAATGATATTTGGAATAGCTATCCTTTTATCAAGGTGATGGGTTGTATTTTGTAAAATCTGATAATCATTACATAAGACATCTTTTTATTTTTGCTCTAATTTATGCCCGAGTCACCCTCTCGGGTTTTCATTTCGACGAGCTTGCTCTAATTTATGCTTAAGCTGCCCTTTTAGGTTTTCAGTTTAGCGAGCATTTTCTTTTTATTATTATATATATATATTTTTTATTTTTGGCAAAAGAATCAAGTGAATGATGCATTTACGCACAGAGAAAATAAGAATGAGATGCTTTTTCATATGAACAAAAGTGCTTTGTGCTATGATTTGGACCGCACCCAAATCGGGCTGCCTACGTATCCCTTACATCATTTTTCTGTCTTCTTCTTCTTCTTTTTTTTTTTTAGGGAGAATCAAGTCCACATAGTTCTGATTATAGATGCATTTGAAGATAGAGAAACTAAATGCAGACAATACTTTCATATCTTTAGTTGGTCTAGATTGCAATGATCGAAGAATTCGTTCAGTCCACTTCTATGAGGATGACGCCTTTATCGAATAAAATCTTCTTGAGTACATATGGTCCAGCCCATTTTGGACTGAACTTTCCTTTTGGGTCGTGCACAAGAGCTCAAATCACTTTTAGGATAAGATTCCCTTCTTGCAAACCTCTGTTCTTTCACCTTTTATTGAAGTGTCTGGCTAGCTTCTGTTGTTAATCTTGAATTTTGTACAAAGCATCCATTCTCTTTTCTTCGATGGCATTCAGCTGGTCATGATACTCTCCGATCCATTCTGCTTTCATTCTCTGCAGCTCTCGCTTGACAAGTTTCATGTGTGTGTGGACCGAGATTTTATGAACGTGAGCCCTTCGATAAATGCCTACCTGTCATAATATGCAGATACAATATATGCAATTTTTAGTTTTTCCTCTATGCCATAATTAATTGATTCTTTTGCCTTTTTTATTTTCATTTTTTTCATCATCATTTTTTTATTTCATTTTCTTTTTCAGATGTCCTATTAATGATGAATCAGAAGAAGTAGAGCAAAACAGAAGGTTCAAACTTTTCATTGCTGATAAAAGTCCCATTATCATGGGTTACATTTAAGGATAAGCTTGGAAGGTGAAATACAGACTCAGAAAGGAAGACTTGACATACTCAAACTCAGAGAAAGATTCAACAAAAATAGTCTCAAAAGACTCGGACGGACTCAGGGGACTAGTCTCATACTCAAAAGATTCAGACATAGACTTAGAGGACTCAGACTCAAACTCAGACATGGACTGAGAGGACCTGGGTACAGCAGGGCCGACACCCTTCTCAAAGTACCAAATTAATAGGTAAAGCTTGAGATGGTTGGATGAGCTCAGTAGTTTGGAAGAGGATTGGTGGCAATATTGGGTTTTGGCCTGGGGGTAACGACATCTCCATTGTCGATGAGGTCCTAAATTTTGTGTCTTAGAGCCTTACATGCGTTGGTCTTGTGCCCCGCTTCATAGTGGTAATCACAATGCTCATTTGCATTATAGCCTTTAGGCAAGGGGTTTTGAGGAGCTCCTGGTTCAAGGGGCTTAATCAGATGAGCCTCTATGGCTTTCTTATAAACAACGCCGAGGGGCATTCCTAACTCAGAGAAAGTCCTTCTTAACTCTAACCTCATCGGCTAGTGACAAGAGACAACATTTACTTCTCCTCCTCTTTGGGTGGTTGAGCTAGTGGCGTTGTCATTGTTGTTCTTGTGATACCTTGAACTAGAGGATTCATCCTTGATTCTTCCTTATTGGATTAAATCCTCGATCTTGGTGGCAATGGCAATGAGAGCCCTAAAGTCTGTGAGATACTGAGTTTGCAGATGAATCTGGTATTGGAGGAGGAGGTTCTTGACAATAATGTCGATTTGCTCTTCTTCAGATGGACGGTTCACCATTTGCGCCGCTTTGGACCTCCACCTTGTAAGGAACGCGGTGAAGGATTCCCTTGGTCCTTGTTTAGTTGTTTTCAAATCTCAACAGGTGACATCCACCTCGATTTTATAATGGTATTGTTTGACAAATGCATTGCATATATCATCCCAACTTTTCTTGTAGTTTTGATCGAGATCCAACAACCACTTGACTGCAACTCCGGTTAGAGACTATTGGAATAACTGAGCAAGGAGCTCGTCATTCACACCAAACGGTCTTATAGCGCCCACATGCATTTTTAGATAAGTCTTGGGGCATGTGGTGCCGTTAAACTTATCCATGACCGGCATTTTAAACTTGGGCGGAACCCTCGCATTCAAGAAGAGAGCTAGAGAGTCGACGTCAATCATGTCTTTATGCTTCTTGATATTTTTAAGAGTCCTCTCCATAGCTTCAAATTTTTTCATCAGCTTCTTAACTTCAAGAAAGCTAGAGAAGTCTCCACCTTGAAAAGGATTCATGGTGGGGGATGGAGCAGTGGCATTTAAATCCAGAGCAAGAGAAGTGAGGGTGTCAGGAGCCTTCCCTTTATTAGTCAGATCGATAATGGGAGGGGTGAAAGTGGGAGCATAACTTGTGCCGGCCTGAGTGGAGGTAGGCTCGATATGAGGAGGTGGAAGAGAGGTAGTGGTGTTGGTCATTTCCTTGACCTAGTTGATGATGGTCTGATATTTGGTATTGAGAGCATTAGTGAAGTTGGCGGATTGGGTATTGAGAGCATTGGTGAAGGAATCAGCTTGTGTTTTAAGGGCGGTGGTTAGTGCATTTTGAAAAGTCTCCTTTTGTTTCTTGAGGAGGCTGGCAAAAAAAGTGTTCATGGCATCATGATCAAAGGTGTTGGCCATTAGTACCTTCAAAAGAAAAGGAAATGAACAGGTAAGAATTTACATTGAGGAAAAGTGTATACAGGTGCAATGGCATATCGGGGAAAGGATTCCCTTCACCGGGTTTATTGGTTGAGTATTTTTTGGGTTACAGACCACCGATTTTTATTTTCAAGGTGAGAAGACTCTATTCTCGAGTTTCTTATGCTTGTAAATTTCATGATGCATGCCAACAAGAGTTTCATGGATCATGCACCACAAGTCTTGGTTATTACGGTACATGTGACCTAAGGTCCGAGGCTAAAGCAATTATATGCATAAGGGTGAAGGGTATTTTGGTTTAAGAGTCTCCGTCCCACTAGAGCATCGATATACCTAACCACATGTGAGTCAAAGAGACTCGCGTGGGTCCAACAGTATGGATTGCTCGTTACACCACCAAAATGATCGGGAATTCGTCGCAGGGTAGAATGCTTTCGCTATCTCCCAACATACTCAAAGAGAGTTGTCGAGCCAATGCTACTCACCATCCAAAAGTTTTCCTAAATCTATGGTTAGGCAAAGAGCCTTTATTATGCAAAGTGATGCATAAAAGTCAAATTGAACTTAAGTGAGCTAAATGGAGATTATTTTGGAAAAAATCCTAACCAAATAGTAATCCTCTTATTATGCTTCCCTTTTATTGAAAAAAGGTGGTAACTAGTCCCCAATAGAGTCGCCAACTGTGAGGCCTCACCCGAACGCCCCTCCTCTCGCTCGAAAAATGCCTTAAGAAAAGGCGAGTGTGAACTCTCAATTTTGCACCCTTATGACGCAGCCATACCTTGAGCACTTGTTAATTGCTATCCATTTGCTCTCTTCTCTCTCTCTCTCTAATTAGTTTTCTCACACTCGTTTTGAGTAATCCCCCTAATTAATTAAATTAATTAATTAATTTCTATTTGATTTTAATTAATTAATCTTTAACTCAATTTAATTAATTAATCACCATAATTAATTGATCATTTTAATTAATTAAAAATTAGGTAACCAAGCCATCAATCAAATTAATTTCCTTTTTTAAACAAGTCTTATTTTCTGAAACGGAACTCCGCTCCGGCAAAACCATTCACCCACTACACAAACCTAAAATGAAGGTATAATCTCTTACCCTCACTCAAACCCCAAATCAAATCAAACCAATCAAATCTGACTGATTCTTAAACCCCCTCCACCTTACCGTGGAATGAACTACGTGGGTTTTGATCCCATTCAATGGGATACGTAGGCAAGCTTGGAATCTAAATCCAAGTTTCAAATCCAAATCCCAATCAATCCCCTTCCCCTTTTATTTTTCAATATCAATCCATTGTAAATATAAATGTTAATTAATATTATTAGTTAATTTAATTGTTTTGAAATAAAGGAGCGATCTTGTGATTTCCCTAATACCTATAAGGGCTAGAGGAAATACACTCCTTTACTTGTGTAAGTTTAAATACTTGCTCTTTATTTTTTCACGCCCTCATAATTGTGCCATGATCATGCAATTGCAATTAATACTCGTCATTCATGAAAATCAATTTTTAAAGTCAAATTAAACTCAACAGCCAAATCAAGATTATTTAAAACCAAAAACCTAGTCCCCGAGCTCAATCTGGTTAGAAGACTAGTGACTTTATTCTTGGGTAAATTAATCAAAGATTAATGAATTGGAGTCAAATTGGGTTTTTCCTTAATTTTTTCATTAAAAATAAATTAGGGTGGTTACTCCCGAATCCTTTCAAAAATCAAATCAATTTTCCGAGGCGATTACCGCTTCCAATCGTGAGTACAAAAACTCGTATCTAAACCTCCCTTAAAACTGGTAAGGCTTACAAGTTGCTGAATGTATCAGACAATTATGAAGGGCATTTATGGAGCAATGTTTTAAGCCAAAGATTGAACATAATCTACTAAAACTCAGCTATTAATTTTGGTATTAATCATTAGGAGTTGTTTTATCATGACCTTATTGACTTGACCAGGAAATTTTTTTAGTATGTTCTTAATTGAATTAAAATCTAACAGGTGTAAATTATTGTAGCACGGCTCTTAGCGACAAAAGGAAGTAGAGCCCATCATACTTAATACACTCAAAAGCTAAAAAATTTTAACTATTTGATATGAAACTAAGAATAGATTTTGTTATCTAATATAATCCACTCAAATCAAATAACACATATAAAGCTATCATGAAACATGTGTTCAAGCTTATATGCAATTATATAATAACCAAATAATTATCCTTATATGTTTGGTCATCTTCTGCAATGTCTCAAGCAGTAGAGTGGCAACTAAAAGCTTTCCCTCATCTGATCAGCAATGGAAAACAATTAGGCGTTCCCCCAAGTCAATGAGGATGTAGTTGAAGCATTAGCAGCTTCAAACAGCTTATCATGAGCAATTCAAGATTTCAACTTCCACAGACGGATTTAACATTCCAACTACAAACATTAAATAATTACTAAGCTCTTAGCTCTCTCAGTCCAAATATCAAGCACCTTATATACAGTCTGTCTAATTCTTGACTTTTAGGAAGTAGACCCAATAATGTTAAAGATACATTAAAGCTAAGAAAGCCAAGAACTTTAACCATTGATTTAAAAATAAACAGTTTTTTTTTTTTTTTCTAACATCTTTCACTTAAATCAAGTGCTTGTTGTATAAAGTCAAAAAGGGGGCACCGAATTTGGTGCCCACCCTTTTTGAATAACAAAGAAATGGCATAGCTTGCAAATGCAAGCTGTGACCAACTCATTTGGGAGCCTATAAAAATGCTCCCCCTCCTCCTTCATTTGTATTCCAAATCTCAAATAAAGAGAGTTTCTAGTGAGAAAAAAATATAGAGTTTTATTTAAATTATTTTTTAGTCCTTTAAACAAAAAAGATGATACATCTTGACTAGGTTCAATGAATCTTGAAAAACATAATTTACCATTTTTTCTTATGATTTCATTTCTAGCACAAATAATTACCATTTTAGTCCATATTTTCTCCATTAATTCACTATCTTGGCCGGCCACTACAATGGCTAAGGCTAATCATTTCTTGAATCAATTAATACACATTAATCACATATACACATTCATAAACTTATAGAATTTAATCATTCTCATATAAATGAATTCGTTTAAGAACCTAGGGTATTACAGCAGTTTGAGTCACCAATGTAGCCTGTAGTGTCAAACCCTCAATAGCTCCTTGAGTCTCCTCTGAAGTCGAGTCACCCTTTCTGTCTCTCCTGTAATAGTCTCCCCTTCCTTTGTAGTGTCATCCTTAATCTCCCTCAATAGAGCAGCCTGACGCTCTCTCTCAACTAGCCAAATAACCTCAGCCAATTAGCCACTGTATCTCTCTGTAGTTTGAAAGGCAATCTTAGGCCATACAACGTGATAACTCTTTAACCAACCACCCCTAATGGCCTTTGCAATAGGAGCTGTGATCTGCGTAGAGTCTAAAAAGGGTATAACTGGTGGCACATCCTAAGTCTAACCTATCTCCCTCAGAACCCTCGTCCCCTTGTAGAAAGTGGTCCAACCCAAACTCAACAAGCAGACCACCGGGTACCCATAGCTCATAGTCATGAAAGACTTGATCCTATACCACTAGCAATGCCAAAGTATGTCCTTCGGGGAGAGCTCCAGTAACCATCACATCCACTCTTCGGCCATATCTCGGCGAACCAGAATGGGTTGCATGCAGTACTACCAGACTGTGTAAAGGCTCCCCGCCAGGGCAGCTATAACCCTAAGGTGATCAATGAGCCAAACCTCCAAAATCCAGAACCCAAAAAAACCTTTGAAAGAAAGGGTAGGAACAACCAGATTTTCCCTCACTTGAAGAATAATAGGAGAAATAGTCCATCTCTCCAGACCCCTGCATTGTAATCTAGACTCAGCAGTGTCTAGGCCAAAATAGCCCCAGCCACAGTACGGCTCTACCCCATCTAAAATGCCAAAGCCACTATTCTAGCATCACCCCAACTAGTAGAACTGAAAAATAAATACGCAGCTATCAGATAAAAAACCAGAGCCCTCATCCTAAGCCTCTACCTTCCCAAGTATCTAAAGTCATCGGGGTCCTGAAACTCCTCGATCACAGTGGTCAGATTCACTCGACCATCAATGACCATCCGACTAGCAACATCCTGAGGCAGGTCCAAAAACTCTTGAAAAGTTTGGAAAATGCCCAACTCTAAACTCTAGCACCACCAGGAATGCCTCTTAATCACAGCTGAGTATGGCGCTAAACTCCTCGAAAGTGGGGCACAACTCCTCCATGGCAGCACCAAACGCGGGCTACGAGGTCCCAAAACCTAAAGCAAGCCTTTAAAAAATCTCAGTCGACCCGTACTCCCTGATACACTATGGTATTTGCCCAAATTAATCCTCTCCACCTTCTCGAGTTTCTTAGTTCATAAATGCATGTAGTGGCTGAAATACAGCTTCATGGACGCAAAAAATCACATGAAAAATTACACTCACACACAAAGCATAAGTTGAGAATCCACCCTTTTGCATCCATGTAATCATCCATTACATGCACCATCACAGATCATCCATATCATAGCATTAAACAAAAGGTCCATGAATCCCAAAACATGCATACATAAACATGCATCATCTATGCACAAACATATATGCATGTGCGATCATCCGCAGTCACACACATCATGCATAAGCCGAGCTAATGGTCTCTCCTCCTCGAAGCTGACCGACATCTTTCCAAAACTGACCGGTACCTTCTTGAAGCTGATTAACATCTTCACAAAGCTAACTAAAACCCTTTAAAATTAGATATTTTCCTGAATCTGAATGGCACCTTTAAGAATAATTATCCCTTCCTTAATGCCATAGTGGTTTATGTCGACCTTTCAGTAGTCCAAATACTCAATTCATCAGAACATTCTCATCTTCAGACAATCCTAAGATAGCCTTTGGACTCATATCTTTCAGTCAACTGACAACCTTCGAACAGAGCAAGGTCTCCCCTTTTCAGACAACCTTTGCAGAGAGCAAGGCTCCCTTTTTCAGAAACCCTTTGCACAGAACAAGGTTTCCTTTTTCAAATAACCTTTGCACAGAGAAAGGTTTCCCTTTCTAGATAAACTTTGCGTAAAGCAAGGTCCCCCTTTTCAAAAAACCTTTGCACAGAGCAAGGCTTCCAAGGTCCCCCTTTTTAGACAACCATTGCACAGAGTAAGGCTTCCTTTTTTCAAACAACTTTTGCACAGAGCAAGGTTTTCTTTTTTAGATAACCTTTGCACAAAGCAAGGTTACCCTTTCCAGACATTCTTTGTACAAAGCAAGGTCCCCCTTTTTCAGACAATCTTTTACACAGAGCAAGGTTCCCCTTCGAGTAGTTGTTAACCTATGCATAGAGCTAGGTCTCTTTCAAAAAAATCAACAATCTTTCACCTAATCCTGACTGTGGTGACCATCTTTCACCCGATTAGGACCGCGATACCATTCTGACTATGCTTCCAAGCTAAGCAGTTGTCCTTCACCCGATCTTGACCATAATAACCATCTTTCACCTGATTCTGACAGTGGTACCATTCTGACTGTGTTTCCAAGCTAAGCAACTGTCCTTCACTCGACCTTGACCGTGGTAACAATCCTTCACCCGATCCTGACCGCAGTAATAATCCTTCACCCGATCCTGACTGTGGTAGCAATCTTTCACCCAATTCTAACTGTGGTACCATTTTGACTATACTTCCAAGCTAAGCAGTAATCTTTCACCCGATCCTGACCATGGTAACCATCTTTCACTAGATTTTGACCGCGATACCATTCTAACTATGCTTCCAAGCTAAACAGCCGTCCTTCACCCGACCTTGACCGTGGTAATAATCTTTCACCCGATTCTGATCGTGGTAACCATCTTTCGCCTAAGAGACAGGCAGTTCTAATGCCAATCATGTAAAATCTCTCAAAGATATCGGGAGCATCTTCCTTTATCAATCAATCCATAAATGTCTAGAAAATGATCACCTAGGCATCTTTGTGGTTCTTTTCCGATCTCACCTTATTTTTAATCGATCATGACTTCACCCTAGAAACATCTAAATCCTCACTTAGACGTCAACCTAATTCTCTTTTCCATCCTCATTCATTATGAATTCAACTGCATCCTTCACCTAGAAATGTCTAAATAGTGACATCCCTCTGATTCCTTTTTTCACCCCTTTTATTCAAAATCCAGCCAAATCCTCCACCTAGAAATGTCTAGAAACAATCATCTAGACATCCCTCTGGTTCCTTCCCCCGTCTTTTTATCCAAGTCAGCATCATCCTTCACCCAAAAATATCTAGCCACCAGTCTAGATATCCTTTTAGTTCCTCTTTTCGCATCCATTTGTCAGTCAGTTTCCACTCATAAATGCCTAGAGATGATCATCTACACATCCCTGTGGTCCAATCTCCCGTCTATTTATTAAACTCAATCACATTCTCTACCCATAAATGTTTAGAACGATTGCTTAAACATCCCTGTGGTTTCTTTTGCCATCTTTCTTTTCGACTATGTCTCTCACCCAAACATATCCAAACACTGAACTAGACATCACTTCGGTTCCTTATACCATCCCTTCTCCCGAGTTCACTATCATCAGAATCGCTTTACAGACAAGACAATTCTGATGAGAGGGTAGTTGTGAATCCTCAATTTTGCACTTTCATGACATGGCCGCAGTTGGACATCTGCTAAGTTTAGTGCGCTACGCAGAGCTAGTACGGTGGCCCCACTAACCGGTTAGCGGGCAAGGGTCAAGGGGGTTGCGCCCCTTGTAGAGGATTGGGAGAAGCACCCCCGAAAGGTAAATAATTTAATTTTTTGACACAGACCGACAACACTTTTTCGATCTTGACCGGACATTTTGCACCATACAATATTTTTCCAAAACTGACTAGATGTTTCCTGAAACTAACTGCCAAATTATCCGATAATTAATTTTGAGTCCACCGACACAGACTGATAATTTTTTAGACTTCAGAATATCCCAAAAAATGACCCGAAAGCCCTAAAAATTGACCCAAAAACTTAAAAACCTTGAATACCAGACTTCATGCATGGAAGAGTGTGCCATCCATCGGGGCAATAGGTGGATCTGCCGGTGAATTAAGCGGATCCACTGGCTTCCCCAGCGGCGGCTGCTGTGAACCTTTAATTTTGCACCCTCCGGTATGCATTTGAACCTTAAAGGCACCTAGGCTATGTAAACAGACCTCCGGAAGCCAAATCGCCAAAGATAGCCAAAAGCCCAAAAATTGAGAGGGATTGAATAACGAGAACAACGCAACTGGAATCACCAAAAATGGAGTTGAAACGAGCGAGAACAGGTCAAAACAGTGAAACCGAAAGCCCATCAATGACCGCACAAAGCCTGTGCGGTTCTGCACAAGGCCTGTGCGGTTCTGCACATGTCTGTGCAGTTCTGCACAGCTTGTGTGCAGTCCCAAATGCCTTCTGTGCGATCACCAAGTGTCTGTGCGGTCACCAATTGTCCTGTGCGGTCCCAGAAGCCTGGTGTGCGGTTCCAAAAGCCCCGTGTGCGGTTTTGAGCGTCAGAATGTCAAATCCCACATCGAAACTTCATGGTTTTTGCCTCCAACCTTCTTCCTATATAAACTACCCCCCCAACTCATTTCTACACAAGTTAACACTCAA
>CATKHJ010471770.1:0-10287 GCA_949750685.1 Vernicia montana
ATCATCTGATGTCATTGTTCGTAGCACAACCGCTTTTCAAGAAGATGACATTGAGGATCATTATATAGCAGTGGAAGGTGATGGTGAATCTGAAAATTTAATAGATCCCAAAGGTGGCTACATCGAACTGGTAGATGAAGATGACCATGAAGAAGAGGAAGAAGAGGAAGAAGAGGAAATAGATTGAGAAGACTTTACATATGACACTGATGAAGATGAGTTAGAATTAGATGATACTGATAGTGAATAGTTGCAATTCTGTAAATAAATAGTATAATCTAAAACAATTAAATCAGTGTTGTTACGTTAATTTCCTTTTTGGATTATTATTTAAAAATTGAAATGTTGCATGTAATTGTATGTGTTACTGTATTGTATTGTTATGCAAAATTATTTGTGCCCAGATGGCTAGAGGACCAGTAGATGAGACTGTAGGTGGTCGTGGTCGAGGCAGACCACCGGCGGCACCTGAGAGGCCTTCCCGCCGATGAGCGCCTCCTATTGTTTTATCATCACCACCACCAACCATTATACCAATGGCACATTCTACGTATGTATCTGCCGCTAGTCCCCCACCACCGCCTATGGCACTGGTGCCACCTATATCGGCTGCTATCCCACCAACACCACATTCTACATCAACCTCTACAGCTGCTACCCCACCACCACCCTTGGCACCAATGCCAGATACATCTGTTGGGAGTCTGGAAATATATTCATCGCCCTACACTGGACCACCTCCACCACCACCAGTTAGAGACCCCCTTAGAGGTTATGGTCTACAGCGCCTGGATTATGATGTAGCGAGGTATGTTTTCTAAACTTTGTTATTGCATATCGTCAATGGATTTCAGTGTTGTTTTCTAACTTTTAGTATTGTTTTATTATTATCTTAATTGCAGCGGCCGTTTTCGTCAGTCCAGCTAGGCTTCGAAGACCATGTCGAAGACTTTTGCACAGCGATTTGTCAAGCAGGGACATGATTGGGTGAGCGTGCCTGCTGATGTCATCGTTTACTATTGGGATGAGTTTAGGTTATTATATAATGAATGTCGTGTTTGTTGTATTATATATATCATTTTATGTTGATAAGTTTATTGTGATGTTTTTGTGAGTAATGTATCCTTCAATATATGTTAGTTGTTGTGTATTGCCCTATTATTTATGCGCAGGGTGTTTTGGGAACCTCACTTATGGGGTCTGGATGTTTATTTTATAGTTAAAAATCTGCCGGATTTTCATTAAAAATTTAATTTCTGTTTTTTTCCTTTCTTTTGTTAAACATGCAGAAAGCTTGGAGATGGGACGATGAGGTTGCAGTCGCTGTATATCAGAGATGGTACACCCAGGCTGGCATCCGATATACAGACAGAATGTCCAATTGGAGGAGGAAAGGTCGAAGACCAGAAAAGGTACATGAGGAGGTCTGGACTAAGTGGATGGCGCACTGGTCCACACAGGATTTCCAGAAAAAGAGCGCTGCTGCTTCTGCTAATTGGCGCAGTGAGATTAGGGGTGAGGGATCTAGTGCATCAGTCCATACCGGAGGGTCGATTTCCTTCCTCGAGAGAGAAGCTAGCTTGGTAAATCAACTGATAACTATTTGTCGGTTTACATTATATATTTATGTAAGTATTTTGCGAAAAATGTTACTAATGATTGCTATATATATGTTGTATTCTAGGAGAGAGAGTTAGGCAGAGCGCCAGACGCTATTTAGCTGTTTGAGGCCACTCAAACCCGGAAGACACCCGATGGCGCTCGACAGTTCGTAGACAAGAGGTCTCAGGACGTTGCTGTAAGACTCAAACTAGCACTAAACTATATATGTTTAGCAATATGGACAGAAATGATGTGGTGTATAACGTGTATTGTTTCATAATTACAGGATCGCTATCAGGTGCTTTTAGAGTCCGCTTCTCAGCCAACTGAGGGATTTACAGCTCCTGTAGAGCCTAACACCACACAGCTATTCCTCTAGGCTACAGGCAGAGAGAAGAAGAGGAGGGTATATGGAATGGGTGCTAAGGCACCCACTTTTTTTAGCCATGGATCGTCCAGCAGCTCCACTGCGAGGTCCTATACTACAGAGATCCCTCATCCACTGGAGACACGACTTCAGCAGATGGAGCATCAGATAGAGTCCATGCTGTCTGAGTATCAGCACACGCAGTTTCAGTCCGACTTGCGAGTCTGAAATATCATTAGAGAGGTGTTATCTGAGTATCTCAGTCCAGCTCGCACATCTTCTTCTACTCCAGCATCACAGTAGCAGCAGTAGGACCCGTCCCAGGATCCCCCTCAAGACCCCATCCAGTAGCATTTTTTTCACATTTGTATTATTTTTTCATACATGTATAGTACAAACATGAATAATATTTATTATATTAGATTTTATATTTTATTTATTAAATTTTAATTTAAAAGAAATTTTTTTCCTATATAAATGTCTTTTATATAAATATTCTTATATAAATTGAATTTTAAAAAAAAATACGACAGAATAAAAAGTGAAATTTCAAAAAGAATTTGCGACGGATTAAAGACCGATTAGCGACAGATTATCCATTGCTAATTTAAAACAGTAAACGCCATTTTAGCGACAGAATAATTTGTCGCTAAATTTAGCAACAAATTAGCGACGAAAAAATCGTCGCTAATACATAACAAATCATCGTCAAAATAGCGATGGAAATTTAATTCAGCGATGGATATAATCTGTCGTTGAATTTAGCGAAAAAATTTTTCGTCTCCAATTTCGTCGCTCATTTTAGCGACGGAATTATAGTCGCTAAGCTGTCACTGAATTTTAGCGACAGATACATTTCGTCGCCATTTTTTAGTGAGGAGCATTTTAGCGATGGATATAATCCATCGCCAATAGTTTTTAGCAATGGATTTTTATCATTTAGCGACGGATTAATCTGTCGCTAAACTGACAGATTATAGTAGTGGTTATCAAACAAATTGATTATATTCAACGCTTAAAAATTTCAGTATTTATTATATTCAACGCTTAACATTCGGCACTTAATTTTTCAGCGCTTAATTTTTAATTTTACTAAACACCACTTTTTATTTATGAAATTGCTCTCAAATTTTGATTTTAGCTTATTTATTAATCTAATTTTAATTTAATGTGGAGTAGTAATAAGTAATAACAACTTGAATGCACAATAATAAAATTTAAGGATTTAATAGATAAAATATAATAAATTTCAAGATTTTATGATTTTTTTTTTCATTATTCTTTCTTTAGATGAGTATCTATCAATCTATTATTAAGGACAAATTGTTTTACAAAAGAATATCAAAGAAGAACTTTTAGCTTTGTCCTACAGGAATTTTGAAAAAGTTCAAACCTTCAATCAGAATCAAATCAATAAGAAAAACTCAACTAAGTTATTGAAATAACATATGAAATACCATTTAGTACTTTATTTTTCCAAAATGAATCAACAAGCACCGTGAATACAACATCTATGTCAAGTTCCACAGGTCAAGTAAAGCCTATATATATATATTGGAAATTAATTGGATGATAATAAAAATGAAAGTCTTAATTAATATAATGCTCCAATTTCGTATGTGCATTCTTTTGACCATATGTATGAGTTACAAGTTGTATATCATATGTATTTAAGAGTTATGAGTTGCATGCTATGTGTATGTGTAGGTTATGTGTTGAAACTTGGGACTTTTGGCTTGCATTCTTCTAAGTTTGCTGATTATATGGAGTAACGCCGGTTACAAATATGTAATGCCCATTACTAATGGTTTACGGTAGTGAAGGATGTGTAACAGTGGTTAATAAGAGAGATAGTGGCAAGCCTATGGTGGAGTCACGCCATTTATCAATGAGTAACTATTGTGACAGAGCTGAGAACAGTAGTTGGTAACGCTAGTTACTCAAAAGTAATGCCCGTGACTCGTGTCGAAACAAAAGTAAGGAACCAGCCAGTCATACCCATGACTTAAGAGTAACTTCCATGACTCGTATCGAGGTCAGAAATAGTAAATTAGTTATATAAAGGAAATTAAGGCCAAATCAATTCATTTTATTGCCATTTATTTCTTCCTAACCCTAAGTCTTCAAGAGAAAAACCAACCTACCCACATTAAGTGCTAAGGAACTTCAATAATTACATCATTTAAGGAATCTAGGGCTTTAAGAGCTCATTATTCTTCACCATTGTTGAAGCATCTATTAAAAAGGTAAGTTAGGGTTTGAATTTCTTTCTCATTTCTTCTATTATCTTCATATGTTAGATTAGGACATTAACATGTGTAGAGTATGTATAGAGTGATTTACGAGCATGAGTTAACCTAAATGTTACTATATATGTGTATGTGTATAGCTCCACCTAGGAGGCATAACGAGGAAAGGTGGTGAATGTGATGATCCTTATTGTTCGAGGTGATAGAGAGTCTTCCTAGGGCTAGTAAAGTATTTTTCTTAGCAAAGGTGAGTAGAAAATATATTACTATATTTATAATTATTATCCTAAGGCTTAATGCCTATTTCATTCTTAAATCACTATGAGAATGAGAGATCGTATGAGCCATTGAACCATGATAATTCATGTGAACCTTATAAATTCTTTGATTGCTAAATCTTATTTGTTATGTGATTATGAGAACATGAGAGTATGAGAACCATGTGAACCACTAGCCTATAAAAATGTGAAATTTTATAAACCTTACTCGTTATCCATTCACATAGTGAGAAACCATGAGTCTTAAAGCAGAAATCCCTAACTAATGTGGGTAATACATCAGACATTATACACAGTGTAACCCAATTGATAGGGTATAATATCATACCCATATCTAGGAAGGGTAAATTATCCTAGACATGAAGTCCGATCAACTTCATGTTATTTACGAGGTACGAGGAGAGCTTGCATAACAACAAGCCTCTGCTCTATACATATTCACAAGGTACGAGGGGAGCCTCCACTCCTAAATTGTTTGATTTTTGCTAAATTATTATGAGTTACCCAAAGGACCCTATGAGTCATACTATGTTTATACATCAATATCCATATGTTATGAATCTATTTATTGTTTTATTTATTAATTGAACCTTATGAGCCATGTGAACCTATTTGATAAGTTATGAGACAAGTCATCCTTATGAGTTAGCCTTGAAATACCTAGTGTCATGACCCAACTTTTGAACTGCGACGATCCTAGGGTATGAGTAGGTTTAAGGCCACCGAAAATCCATAGGAACCTTACAAACAATCATTCAATCACATACAATCTTCCAAGATCTAAACCAAACAACCATGGTAATCCATATTCATCAATAACATTTATAGTTCAAATATAACTTCATCTTACAATAACTTAATATCTTAAAGGCCCAAAAGAATACCATTAATACATGTACCATGAAGCATCTAAGTTTGAATCATCATCTATACAAAATAAATAATGAGAAGTGAGCTTTACATTAAACACTTGAGTTTTCGAGGGTGAAGAAAACTCCTTGGAAACTTAACCGATAAACTATTGCTCACCTAAAAAATGGAATCACTAATGAGATAAAGCAGTGAGTAAAACTTATACTACCATAACTTGTGAAGCTTGGTGATTCAAGTTCGGTTTACAATAACGGTTCATGATTCATCAATCAAATACAAATACCAATCAGTTCAATAATAACAAACGATTGGGTTCAATAATAATAAGCAATGGGTTCAATGTCAATAATCAAATGGTTCAAATCAATAACCAATCATTTCAATAACATCAATCGATTGGGCCAATAACAATAACATATCATGTTCAGCAGAAACGTATCAGTACAGTAAGAGTATCAAGTAACTATGTCTTAAAATTCTCCATATAAATGGCATTATGCTCAAAGGCATTACCAAGAACTGAGGCATAGAACTTACTCATCAAATCAATATCAAAGTAGAGGCTCATCTTATCGGAGCATACCTTCATCTCTACGTAAGATTGATCAGATCTTACAGCTAAGGCAACAAGCCCTCTCTAGCTAGGACATGGATACTTTACTCTATCCACCGAAGTACACTGTGTACAATGCCTGATGTTTTTTCCCACATCAGAATAAAGAATTTCTGCTTTCGGTTCACAATTACATAAAGGGAGACAATAAATATAGATTATCAATGGATCAATAATCATGGTATCAATTCAATATCAAAAAGAATTATCAATTGGGTTCATGTATATGTTCGCCTCAAAATATATTGTCTAAAAGTGACCCACAAGTATACAGGGCAATTGTAATATATAGGAAGCACCCAATTGCAAATGCATTTTATTTGTTTCGGATCAAAGTGAATTTAAATGTAAAAATATTTTTGTTTGATTTTTGAAAGGAAATAATTTTAAAACAGAAAATTAAATAATACAAATGCAGATTTTTAATGCAGTAGATGAAAAATGTCTAGGGTCCATAATTCTCTTATCAATCATTTATGTTTATGAATAAACACAATTGATTATGCTTAAAAGAATCAGTTTTTAATAATTCTAAGAATAAAAATTAGTCTATTAGCAATCGCATTCATAAAAATCAATTTATCAAATTATATATTAAAAACCAAATCTTAATCTTAAAACTTATATTTCTAATTCATTTTAAGACCTTAAAAGAACGAAATCTAGAAATAAACTTCAACTCTCGTTCCTTCGTTCATAACCTAAGTTAAACAAATGGTAGCTAAACATTTGTCTATAAACAATTAATCAATTCAATTAAGAAAAGATAAATATAATCAAAAGGAATTTTATTCAATATTCATATCATGATAGCTTCATACAAATCCCTAAATAAAGATAAATTTAGTTCATGAGAAAATAAAGAAAAATCTTCGTATCATTAATATTAAAATAATACATTGAATTAATATTATCAATCCAATAATTAAAAGATAAAAATAATAGGAAAATAAACTTACAATTTAATTCAGTGTTCAAATCCAATTTTTTGGTCTTTGCACAAAAAAAATTCAAAGAATCAAATACAATCTTTATTCAAGGAATGACTGATGAAAATAAAATAAAAATCTAAATGAAAAGTGTTTAAATTTTAAAGTAGAATGGAATAGGAGAAAAGTCTATCTCAACATCTGCGAAACTCTGTCTCTCCTCCCTTCTGCTCTTCACGTCTCATATATATATAGATACAAATATATATATTAAATTATTATTATTATTATTATTTTACTATTTTTGTTATTTATTCCGTAATTAAAGGCTGAATATATCATTGCATCAATTGTGCAACAATTGATGCAAACTTTTCGTTTTCTCTTTTTTTATTTTATTAAAATGGTGGATCTCACTATTATAATATTAATATTTTTATTCTTCTTTTCAAAAACTAATACACAGCTTTTTTTGTCAAAAGTTTTTTGTCAATTTTTTTTTTAATTATATAAAGAAGTGTATCCCACTTCATTTTTATTATAATTCTATACTTATGGGCTACTCCTTCATTCCATGGTCCACTTTTACTTCAAATTCTTCCATTTCTTTATTTTATTTATTAAACTGAACAAGACTAACAAACATATTAAAATACTACAATTAAATATTAAATAAATATTAAATTTACATTAAAAACATAACTTAAAAATAATAAAATTATGACAAAACAACTACCCCATACTTAGAAGTTTGTTTGTCCTCAAGCAATAATCATGGCATGAAATAGTAACTCAACAATCATCAAGC
The DNA here is from genome assembly GCA_949750685.1 of Vernicia montana. NCBI lineage: Eukaryota > Viridiplantae > Streptophyta > Magnoliopsida > Malpighiales > Euphorbiaceae > Vernicia > Vernicia montana. Next base: position 7,720 of record CATKHJ010471770.1, read on the forward strand.
AATCTAAATACTTATAATACAACAACCTTAGCAAAAACAGTTCAAATGAGTGCACAAGCTTCCTTTATAAAGAATTAGCTACCTCCAAACAAAGCTAACATGATAGACCACACACTCAACTAAGTGTTTCTCTCAAGTTGCATAGAAAAATCGCTCAAAACCAAAATTGAAGGCAAACTACTATAAACTTATTTATTTAATCTCCACCATTAATTTAATTCAAGGCGTTAATCAAAAAGTCTTTTCATTTGGTTGTAATGGAGCTAAGGTAAAAGGTAGGAAAAAGGAAAAATGAGTTTATCATTGAGTTATCGAGTACTAAAATAATACACTCAAAAAGTATTTTCCAACTTATTCCCCATACTCTTATTGCAATTTTTTTTTACACTCTTTGTGACTACACTTGCAATGCAACCCATATATTCAAAGTAATAATAGACTTCATCAAAAATATAATTATTATTATTATTATTTTATTATTATTTTCTTTTCATTATTATTATTTTTGTTCTCTCTCTCTCTCTCTCTCTTTTTTTTTTTTTTAATAAATGAAGTCTACTTTATCATGATTTACACAAGAATATGTTCCCCAAGGCAATATGTTCCCTCATCCCACACTTAAAATCTTTGCTTGTCTTCAAGCAATGTCAATACACTCAACTTCAATAAAATAATCTTCAAATGCTCAAAAACCTCAATAAAGGGACAAAACAGATGAAGACAACAATGAAGGGTCAAGCAAATGCTCAAAAACCTCAATGAAGGGACAAAATAGATGAAGACAACAGTGAAAGGTCAAGTTGAATTATGTGTTACAAAGAAAAAGTCAAGACTCAAAGTGTCTTACTAAAATAAATTAACATTCAAGGTTGGCCATTTAAGCAAAAGAGTGAAACCTAACTTAATCATTTTAATGCCTAAATTGAAATTAATTTGTAGTTTTGAAAAATATGTCTAAACAAGCTCTAGAGATGCACAATCAAAATGGTTCACTAAATAATCAATAAAGAAAAAGTGTTTAAGCTCAAATATCTCACAAAGGTATGGTACGTCTATCATGCTTTGCAATGAAATAGAGGCAAACCAAAAACGTTTTAAGATCATAACAAGTGCAAAATATTTGAAACATTCATATTTTTGAGATTGCTAGCAAAATTTTCCTCAAAATACAAGACAATACATTAAATCCATCAACTATGACATAACATCAACTCAAAGATAAAACAACATTCAAATATAGGACTATTTTAAAACACAAACTCAGAATTTTAAAAGCATTTTATTTTTTTGAAAAATAAGGATGGGCTGCCTCCCATCGAGCTCTTCTTTAACGTCATCTTAGCTGGACATTTTGGAAGACTTTAAGGATCTTCAAACGAAATACTCTTAATTCCCTTAAATTCTTCCATCCCCTCATAATATGGCTTAACTCTCTAACTATTGACTCTAAAAGTTTCATTTGTATGTGAGTTAAACAATTCAACAGCTCCAGAGGGAAAAATAACATTAACAATAAAAGGACCACTCTAGCGGAATTTGAGTTTACTTGGAAATAGGTGCAATTGCGAGTTGAAAAGCAAAACTTTTATAACTGGTTTAAGGATTTTTTCAAACTAGATTCTTATCATGCAAAGCTTTGGTCCTCTCCTTGTAAATCCTGGAGCTCTCATATGCTTCATTTCGGAGCTCATCCAATTTTGACATCTGCAGCATCCTCTTCTCATTGGTCTTCTCCATGTCAAAGTTTAGGGCCTTGATAGCCCAATATGGCTTATGCTCCAATTCAACCGGTAAATGGCAAGCTTTGCTAAATATAAGCCGAAATGGACTCATTCCCAAAAGAGTCTTGTATGCTGTTCGGTATGCCCACAATGCTTCATTAAGACGAACCGCCCAATCCTTCCTAGACGAGTTCACCGTTTTCTCCAAAATTCCTTTGATCTGCTTGTTTGATGTTTCAACTTGCCCAAAAGTCTGTGGATGATAGGGAGTCGCCACTTTATACTTTACTCCAGACTTCTGCATTAGCTTCTCAAAAAGCTTATTACAAAAATGGCTCCCCCCATCATTAACAATAACCTTCGGCGTGCCATACCTGATAAGAATAAATTTTTTGACAAACTTGACAACAACGTTAGCATCATTAGTTCGAGTAGGAATTGTTTCCACCCATTTCGAAACATAATCCACAGCAACTAAGATGAATCGAAAACCAAAGGAAATAGGGAAGGGTCTCATAAAATCAATACCCCATACATCAAAAATTTCAACAATGTAATTAGTAAGGGGCATCTCATTTCTCTTACCAATGTTACCTACTCTTTGGCATCTATCACACTGCTTACAGTAAATATGAGCATCTTTGAAAAGAGTAGGCCAATACAAACTGCTTTGAAGGACTTTCTCAGCTGTCTTCTTTCCTCCAAAGTGTCCACCACAGCTAAGGTCATGGCAAAATCTCAGAACACTCAGTTGCTCATCATCAGGAACACACCTGCGAACAATCTCATCTTTACAGATTCTAAACAAATAAGGCTCATCCCAAAAATAATACCTGCAAACATGTAA
>CATKHJ010471827.1:0-10400 GCA_949750685.1 Vernicia montana
TTCCACTTCGATCGGATTAGCTTCATTAGGGGTGTTTTAATTTGCAGGGCTAAATAGATGTAGAAAAAGTTATAGATTGAGATGGTTGAACTATCTAAAGCCAAATATCAAAAGAGGAGAATTTGCAGTTGATGAAGTTGATTTAATGATAAGGCTTCATAAGCTGCTTGGTAACAGGCAAGTGAATGTACAAGTTATATAGTCAAGTACTGTGTAAGATTGTTTTTGCACTTTTGACATGCATGAGCATTAGGTAAAGAGTCCCTTATTTACTCATAGTTACAGTTATATTTGATGGGATTAGGAGACACCCATAGTACAATAAAAAAGAAACACTTCAAAAATTAATTTGTAATACCATAATATCATTAAAATTAACACACAGTATATTTTGAATTATACATGTGAAGTAGCTCTTATGTTTATCTGGTTAAAGTGAACAAATATCTAAATTTATTCTCTACAAATTTTTAAATAATAACATAATTTAATTATAAGATGAAATATTTAATTTTTAATTATAATTCTACAACAAATATTAGAATTAGCGGTAAAAAATTTAAAAGTAAAGTGATTTTGCTTCTAAAAATAAATATACAACAACAAACTAAAAAACAAAGAGAAAGTAACAACATGAAAAAGATGGAGTGTCATTAGAAGAATCAAAAATAGGGAGAGTGGATTTGTATCTAGAAATGAGTGGGACCAATTACCCCACTGTAATCTAGTTAGTAGATGGATAAGTGTTGCGCTAAATTTACAAGTGCACAGATCGTTAACAAGTAATATAGTAATTAAGTAATATATTGATCTCACGAGAAAGGGTTGAAAAGTATCAAAATTAGGATTTCCTTTATTATTTAGAAATCGTATAAGTTGCGAAAAAGAAGTAAGTTTAAATACAAATATAAGATAACTTAAAAGATAAATTCAATATATGATAAAAACTTAGAATTTAGATTTCATCAATTGACTACTTATGATTTCTTTATGTTCTTTAAATTGGTTTTATCTTATTGGAATTAATGATTAAATTTCTCTAAATTATATAATGTTCTTTCTCAAGACACAATACAAGTATTTATGTTAACCTTATTTCTACTTTCGTGATCACAAGTAATTAACACAAACCCATTAAATTTTATGAAAATCATTTAAACAATTACAAATGAGTGTTTTTATCTCTAAGCAATACATATCTTAGGTCAATGATCTCAATGAGCTAGTAGTATACTTCCACTCTTGCTACTTCACATAATACTTGTAATTCATGCAACTAATGGCTAGTTAATCATAAATTTTAAGCCCTAAGATATAAGATTACTTCCAACAATCAAAACTCAATCAAACAAACATAGATAATCATAAACAAATCAAGAGATTACATTTAAATTGTAGAGAAGAATTAGTTACTCATAAGAAAGGAAGAAAGAAGAAACAATCAAAAACTTCTAAAGTAACGTACAAAGAGTTTTGAGAATAGAAGAAAATTTGATACAAACTATTGAGATTACTCCTCTATTTATAGATAAAAGATCCTAGGTTTAGAAGGCTTAGGAAGTCCCTAGATCTAGAAAAAATTGGAGTACAAATTAGCCCTTGAAGTAGAGAAGAATTAGGAGGAAAATATTGGAAGAAAAATAAAAGTTGTGGCCTTGTCAAAGAGATTCATAATTTCCAAAAGCTTTCCAACGAGTTATTTTTCTTACTTTAAATCTTCTCAAAAAATTGAGATGTGAAGGTAACGGTTTGAATTTATGTATTGATGTTTGCTCAATTGAAGGTGGTGGATATAGTTTTTCTTTTTTTAAATCCTTAAATTGATACTCTCTTTGGTATGGCACATGTGGTGAACTACTAGGTTTCGATTTCAAAACAGATACTTAATCAGTGAACTACTAGCTATTGAAATGGTCATGTGCAAAATTATTTAAGAAAAAACTAGTAAATTAGTAATTAATAGTTTTTTTTTCTTGGGGTGTTTTAATTTGCAAGGCTGAATAGATGTAGAAAAAGTTATAGATTCAGATGGTTGAACTATCTGAAGCCAAATATCAAAAGAGGAGAATTTGCGGATGATGAAGTTGACTTGATGATCAGGCTTCATAAGCTGCTTGGTAACAGGCAAGTGAAGAGTCCCTATATATTGATCAGGCAATAACACACAGTACAATAAATAAAAATTAAATCTAACATATAGATCATTGGAAAATTCTTGCATAGTCTAAATGCATAAATTTATTTTATACACTCAAATCAATAAATGATGAGATATTTTAATTAATATGATTCTTTTATTTATTTTTTTCAAGAAAAAGACACCAATATTTTTTTTTCACTCTATATAATTTAATTTCATTAAATTTGTGTATATATTTGGTGTAAGCAAGACTTACACTAGATCATATACATAAATATGAAGAAACATAGTGATAGATACCGTTCATAAATAGTAAAATATCATTAGTGAAACTCTTCCTCATAATTATGCATAGAAAAGAATAATAAATATTAAATTAATAGTTTAATAATTAAATATTTATTTTTAATATAAAAGTTAAGAATTAAAATCTAGACCGCTCTTTTTTTTTTTCTTTATAAATTTCTGATTATATAAAAGAAATAGAAACAGTGGAAAGCTAACATAATTTAATTAGTTTACAAATATTAGTAGGTTACTTCTATTTCCTTTTATAAAAAGAAAGAGAAAATTTTTGTAGGGATTATCTTTATTAATAATTTAATACCCTCCTTGTGTTGCTTATCACTCTCTCTTCATTGCCATCACTCCTAAAATTTTCTAGCTCCAACACTTATCAACTATCAAATATATTTTTTGGTTTCAATTGTTTTTTCTTTTCATTTCTTGTTGTTATAGTTTATGATTCATTGAGTTGAATAGGATGGTTTCTTTTATAGGATGCATTGATTGAATTGGGAAATGAAATGAAATGAAATAAATAAAAAATAATTAAAGGACTTATAAGTAAGTATTAGACCTAATATAAGTCATATTAGGATTTTAAGTGTGAGTGAAATCTCATATTGAAAAGAAAAAGGTTTAGTAAGGGATATATAAGTAGAAAATAAACATATTGTCTTAAGGTTTTGGGTTAGAATATAGTGTCATATCCATAATAGTGTTTTCTCACTAGGCTCATTAAGACAATCTCCTAAGAAATTGGGCTCCCAACCCTAACAAGTGGCATCAGAGCAAGGAAACTCATGATGAACCCAAATAGGTGGAGTAGAAGGGCTCTTTACCATACATACTCAAGGCTTCACTTCAAAGGGGAGCCCAAGAATATCTCGCAAGAAATTGGGTTTCCCAATCTTAACAAGTGGTATCAGAGTAAGGAGACTTCAGGTGGACCCAGACCAATGGAGTAGAAGGGCTCTTTATTGTAAATACTCAAGGCCTCCATTCAAGGGGAAGCCCAAACCCAAGCCTAATATGGAGGTTCACACTTGAGGGGGAGATCATTAGGATTTCAAGTGTGAGTGAAATCTCACCTTAAAAAGATAAGGTTTTGAGTTAGGATATGGCGTCAGGCTCATGAGTGTGTTTTCTAGCTAAGCCCATTAAGAAGATCTCCCTAAAACCTGATAGGATGAGTTTGAAACTTGACTCTTGTTTGATTTGAAATTGTTTAGCTGAATTTTATGAGTTTGAAATAGGGTGAGTTTATGAATAATTTTAAATTCAAATCAAATTTGAGCTGAGATAAGTATATAAAACCCGAAAAACTTCATGTAACCTATTTGTAAATTTAAAATGCATTATTCTCGAGTGCCCTTAATATAAATATTGATTTTTGATATGCAGATGGTCGTTAATTGCTGGTAGATTACCAGGAAGAACAGCAAATGATGTAAAGAACTACTGGACCACTCACATATGCAAGAAGGCAGTTTCTGGCAAAGAAAATCATAATAATGTGATTAATAATACACCAAACATAACAAAGACCAACAAAATAAAACCTCGACCTCGAACTGTCTGTTAAGAATATAATATGAAAAAAAGTCTCACATTGATTAAATACAAACATATTAAGTGATTAATATAGAAATGAACTCCTTAACCTTAATGGTACTTCTAAATCTATATTAAAACCTTAACATGGTATTAAAGTCTAATCGATCATTACACCACCTCCTGTTATATCATACTTTGGACTGGGATTTCAATTTCTCTTCAATTTTTGATATATTCCAAATTTAGTTTGATTTCAATTCTTGCCTCGTGATGGGTTTCTTTCAATTATCTTTCGTTTGGTGATGGACTTTCAAATTTATTTCTTCGCCTGTGGTGGGCTTTCAATTGTATCAACCCAGTCCATATTATAAATTTGCAAGTGTCAACTAGGCTTAATAAAAAAATTTCTTCGCCCAGTTGCCACTTAAGAGGGGCTGTTAAGAATATAATATGAAAAAAAAGTCCCACATTGATTAAATACAAACATATTAAGTGATTAATATAGAAATGGACTCTTCAACCTTAAAAGTTAGCTTTTAAAATTAGTTCTCCCAAATCTATATTAAAAACTTAACGGTCTCCAAAAATTTTATTTGGAAAACCCTTTGCACTAATAATAAGAATAAGAAAAATAATTCCTCATTCGAATTGGCACCACTATCAGAAAATAATAATAATAGTAATTAATAAGAGACAAAATATACCGAACTGGGATATGGGCCCAGCCCAATACAATATGCTTAAAAGCCCAAAAGCAGTAAAAGTCAGGCATCTATGAAACAGAGTTCGTTTCCATGTAGAGGACTGAAAACATGCTAAAATGCCATTCCAAATCCAAATCGATCAAGGAAATTCGTACGCAATTCATGTAAGGGTTTGTATCTTATAAATACCTTAAGAAATCAATCTTCACAGGTACATGCACTTATACACAAGTAATATAATGCATTGTCCTTAGTCTTACAAATTGAGTCAATCATCTAACTTGACCGTCGGAGTGGCTTTTCTAGGCATCCTGCCTAGTCCACCTGACTCTTGCTTCTTCTTACAAGTCGCACCAACTTACATTCAAACTCAAGCAAGATTAAAAGATTTCACCTCGATTGGAAAGAGCTTCATCAAATTGGCACCGTCTATGGGAAAACGATTAATAAAAATCTTTCCTAATATTCTCAAGTTGTGACCTATAGAACAATTCAATCCAAAAGTATGACTCAATCAAAAGATAATAATAATCAGGAGAATCCTCCCAGAGATCCTAAAACTTCCTAAATCCACCCAGAGGTGGAAAACCATGCCGAGACTCATGTCACCCCGCCTGGATGAACGTCAAATACTAATGTGGTATCCACGCTACAACAATTGGGAGTTATAGTCCTAGTCCAAAGTGGGAACCAGTCTATCTTACTAACTCCTGAAGCCGTGTCAGCCTTACAATTGTTGCTTAGTACTTTGCAAACTCCGTAAGCTACTCCAGCAATCAATACTCAAGCGAATACCGAAGCAGTACCAGGAGTAGATCTTACTCAAAGACTTGTGTCACATCCCACCTTAGGTGATGTGACGGTCCTAGGGCATGGGTGACCATAATGGTACTAACAACTCGTAGAACCCACTCAATCAATATAACAATACAATTAACCATATCAGTTTCAGTTTGGCAGCATAACAGCTACAACTATAACATTACCCCAGATTCACAACCTGCATTCAAGATACACTTCCAATAAAACACTTCAATACCTTTAGCTTCTTATAAACCAATACAAATCCTCCCAATGCTTTATCATTGTCATTACATTACCATTCTTAAACCACATAAGAATTCAATAAAATCAATTTCTACAATACTAGACTGTTATAATCCATGGACCTCTAAAATGATTCGGCTCAACAGTAATTTGAAATCATCTTACTTTCAGCAAAGTAGTCCCAAGTGAAGATGGATACTTGAGATTCACTTGTTGACTTTACTACTGAACCTGAAATAAAACATTGTAGGGGTGTGAGATAAGCTCAGTGAGTACTTGCAATACATAAGAAATAGTAGATGAATATGTGTTTAGCAATAAATTATCAGTCTTTAAGTTTAAGTATAACAGTATAGAAGAGATAACCTTTCAATGATCAATATCAGTTGGTAATGAATAATATAGTTCTAATGAAATAGTGGAGGAGGTAAAGTTTTCCAATGATTAATAGAAATTTAGAATTTTGTAAAATAGTGGAGGAGAAACAGATTCTCAGATAAGCAATAGCAATGGAGTATCAGTTTTAGGATTTCAGTATAACAATATAGAAAACACATTTAGGACCCAATATCGATGATCAATAATGGTTGAAATTTAATAACAATAAATTATGACAGTCGAAATTGGATAACAGTGATCAATAACAATAAGTTTTTAATAATAATGGAAAATAACATCAACAACGATCAATGACAGTCAAAATTTGATATGATGAGTAATGACAATCAGAATTCAATGACAATGATCAATAACAGTCGGTTTCTAATAACAATGGGTAGTTACCACAACAATGATCAATGACAGTTGGGTTTCATTAACAGTGGTCAATTGTAAAGACAATAGTCAATGACAATTGGGATGCAGTAATATCATTTTAGCAGAAATCACAGTCTTGGAAGCGGCATGCTTCCCACTATAAACAGTGGAGTGCCGGCTATTGCCTTAGCCACTCATATCAGTAAATAGTGGAGTGAAAGCTATTGCTTTGCTCACTCATAAATAATGATATAAAGCGTAAGACTGATCGAGTCTCACGGTTAGGACCACCCCTCCTAACTGAGGCGGATACGCTCACCTTATCCGCAGGCTTTTCCCGTGTGCACACAGTATGATGTAATATCCACATCAATCAGGAAATTTTGCTTTCAATAATATAGTATGATCACTTAAGACATGTAGCTACAACTTATATGTTTTGACTATGTTCAAATTCGGATCATAAAACCCCTCATAAACTCAAACAGTCCGGGTTACTCAGAACCCTTCCCAAATCCGGGTCTGTCCACTATCAAGTGACATATCTCATTAATCATCAAGAATCTCACAAAACCCTTTTGTGGGACTTTAATTAAGACAAAACAATACAACTTTTATGTTTTACCCTTCCTCAGATTTGGCCTCTAACATAACAGTATGGGTGTTCCAAATTTCTGTTTAATTCAAAACCTAGGTTTTCCAAATCAAGCAACCAACACACTCTTAGTCATACTAGAAATGAAATTCAAGCTTGGTTGTAGGAATTACCTTAAAATTTCTTGAATTCTTGATGAATCTCCATTGATGTTTAGATGGTATAGAAGAGAGAAGAGTTTATGTCTTCAATTTTTTGTTGGAAGATGAGAATGAGATAAGAAGAAGAAAAAGCTAACTTTTATATCATCATTATCATGAATGGATGGTGGAGATGTTCCAAATTTGATCCAATGGCTACCGTTTTTTTTTAGCCAAATTTGATTTTTACAATATTCATTTATATATATATAAATATGACCATATTTTGATGTTGGGAAATTTTCATGAAACTTCCTTATTAATATGTTAATTTGCCTAATTAAATGGTGGGGTCCAATTCATTAATCTCACTTTGACCAATTTTTCGATACTACATAAATTAATTTTCCCCTTCCATCACCATAGTGGGCCGACCATGTTTATACATGGTTGAGCCTCACACTGTATTTCATATATTCCTGTACAATTAATTTGCAATTTTGATATTTTTGCGAAATGACCGTTTTACCCTTCTTTTACTCTATACCTTGTTGTAATCGATATTGATGAAGTTCATTGAATTTATTTCAATGACCATATTCATAACATTTTTATGAATTCATATATACCATAATATCACAAAAATAGAATTAATTTAAAAGCAAAAATTTTATTTGCATTTCACCGGGTCCCGTTTGAATTCCTATTGATCTCGTCACCTTGACTATCATTCAATTTAACTTCCAATGTCGTTACTGTTCATACAAAGGACTGATGGAGTCCAGGATATTACATTTGACCCCCCTTAAGAAAATTTGTCACATCCCGCCTTTCGAGATGTGACGGTCCTAGGGTAGAGGAAGACGTAAGGTCACCTAAAAACATAGAACCCTTAATACACTACTCTCACTAACACATGGCAAGCACAATCAAAGATCGTAGCCAACTCTCACAGTCAAATCCTATCATACATACTATCCATCTTACATGTATAATTGATCTTTAATTATACGTGACCGATGATTGATTTTAAATCCTTATAGCACATGATTGGTTAATGCCTCATAACTTAATAGTCATCATACTTAAGGGATTACAGACCAAAATAATATTCAACAGTCATCCATAATAAACAGTATTAATATCTTGACCCGTAGAGCTCTAATAAAAGTACGCCTAATACAGGCCAATAGAATAAACAAAAGATGACCCAAATGCGGCATAGTAATCTCCCAAGCGATGAAAGGTGGCTTGAAAGGGTTACTTTGCACGAGCCTCTATAATCCCGAAAATGAATATAAACACTACGGGGTGAGATAAATCTCAGTGAGAACACGATATACTAATATGATATGCCGGCAGTTACAAGTAAAATATGAAATGAACAATCTCATGGTATAAGGTATCTTATGATACAAATTATTCCATATTTGTCAATTTAGCAGAAATCTAAGATCAAAAGCGGTATGCTTCCCACATAGTAATAGAGTAGTAGCTAATGCCTTATATACTCACATCACATAATCTCACGTAAGATTGATCATGTCTCACGGCTAGGACCTCAAACTTTCCTTAGCTAAAGTCCGGATACGCTAACCCTATCCACTGGTATTTTACCGTGTGCATAGGCCCGATGTATAACCCCACATCAGTCGAGGATTTTTGCTTTCTCATATTCTCATGTAAACAATATAACTTATGGTATAACAATATGGCATATACGAAAGAATCATGCCTCAATATCCAATTTAGGATTCAATAACAGTTTGAGATATCAATGGTATTATTATAGGTATGCAACATTAGAAGTAGGCCGAAGGCCTTAGATAAGCAATCCTAGTATGACAAGAGATAGAGATTTTGGTATGGATGTGCAATAGAACATTTACTAGGATTTCAATAAAACTCATAATATCAATTATGGATGCCCATACAATATTAGCATATCATGAACTCACCTCGGATCCTTAGCTCCTATCATTAGTAGTGAGGATTGGCCTCACCTTCTTGAACACTAGCCTTTCCTTTATCCTCTACAAGTAATCATCATTCGAGACACATTACTATATAATCTCGTACTCAAGTATCACTACCTTAATCTAATGTATTCTTAGAGCACTAACTATGGTTACACATATACACATTAACTATCGTTCACATTAAGTCATACCATAAAGGTAGACTCATTCTCATTCTCATAATTAATTATGGAGCACTAAGGCTCAATTCATACCAAGGCCGAATGGTCTTGGGTAGGCAATACCATTCATCACATAAGTGTCACGCAATTTAATTAATTACTCATCATTCTAGCATTCATATGTACTCAAACACTTAGTCAAATCGAATTATAGTACTTAGACACATCCAACCAAGTCATAGCTGAATGGTCCAAGTACTCTAATCTATATGCATTTGGTCAATTACACCAATTAGCACCTCATTCAAGTCATGCACCTATAATTGGATTCAATTGCATTATCAATTACAAGTTAAGTCACTCAATTTGACAAACCCTAATTGACTTAGGTTCAATTTAGGGAAATCATCAATTCAACATTCATACTTCAAAGTGACATAGGAACCATCAAATTAACATTCATATAAGCTCAATTAAACATTCAATTGAAATCAAACATACTTGATTCAAAGTAACCCTAAATGGCATAACCTAACATTTGGGGAAAACTTACAATTAGGCAATCAATCCTCCAATTGAGCATCAATTCATTCAATTCAATCATAGAGGAGCTCAATTGGACATGTAAACAAAATTAAACAATTTGGGTTTGAAATCCAAGTTTGGGCCGAAATCACAAATTGGGGAAAATTCACAATTTGACAATTAATCATTCAATTGGACATGGATTCATACAATTCAAGTATCTAGGAACACAATTAGACATTCAATTGATTTTATGCAACATGAAATCTTGAAACCCTAAGTAGGCCGAAATGCATAATTGGGAAAAACCAAAAATTAATCAATCAATCTTCCAATTGAGCATCAAATCATTCAATTCAAGTGTGGGGGAGCACAATTGGACATGCAATTGAAATTAAACACTTAGGATTTGAAAACCCCTAAAGTGGCCGAACCATGCATTTGGGGAAAATGATTTGCATACTTCAATTAATCAAATTGAACATCAATTCATGCAATTAAACTATCCAATTGC
>CATKHJ010471834.1:0-27194 GCA_949750685.1 Vernicia montana
TATGAACAAGGCATGCATCAAACTTGGCCTCCATTCTCTGAAAATTACCATCCATTGTGCTGCAATATTTGTGCAAAACATCATGCTTTTCTTCCAAAGTATTGTACCTTTCCTCCATCACCCTAAATTTCTCATTCATACCGATTTTAAGCACATCAATCCTTGCCATTAACTTTGTAAGTGAGATACCAACCTGCTGATTTGTTGCTGGAGTAGTGTCTTCATCTTCAGAGTCTTCTACTAGTGGAAAATCTGTTGGACTAGTTCCTTCTAATGGGTATTGTGGAATATACCAATTCCATGGATTCTAATGTTTTCAAATCCACTTTCATTTTACCTTCAACTTTAGGAAGACTTGGATGATCTACATTAATAAGCCCATAATGAACAGTTATTTAGGTAATATACCCACCTACCAAAATGCTACCATTGACCTTATAACTTCATATTTGAATTTTTGAGCTAAAAAATAGCCAATATTGTACCACCTTTTATGCACCAAACACCATAAAAGATGGAGTTCGTTTTTGCACATAACACCTATGCTATTTTTTTCTACCATATACATATGAAGTTAAAACTTGGTGGACATATCTTAAGGCCAGATCTCTAATTTCAACAACCTTTGAAACTTGAGCAATATATTTAGTGGTTACCCCTAATTCCTTCCAAAATTCCAAATGTTTGAAATCTAGACTAAATTGAGTTTGTCTAATAGGTCCATCATACCCCATTATTCTATCCAGTTCACTCACATTAATGATTCTCTCCACATTTCCAAGCCTAAATTCCAAGATGACATCATGATTTCCCTCCCTAAGAAAATATGAGCTCAGAAATTCCAAAGTAATTGCACTAAAGGTAGGTTGTTTAATTTTTGCAAAATTATGTAACTCAACATTTCTCAACCATTGCTTAATTTTAGCACTCCAAACCAAATAATTCATGGTAGCATCATCAAAATACCTAGTGATGTGAGGCCTCGCCCGAGCACCGGTTCGATCCACTGAAAGGAATCGAAATGCTCTTCGGGAGAAACTCCACGCAATCTGGAACCACTGTAAGTTCTGGAAAATTGAAATTTGTATTTTCTCTTTATGTGACAGGGAGTCGCCACTTTAATTTTATTTATTTTTAATTGGAAAAATTAAAGGAAAATCCAAATGAAATGACTCCAAATTATTTATTTTATCCCAATGGAAAAGTACTAATCCACGAGTGACCAAAGTGGGCTCGGGGATTAGGTTTTAGTAATAAATATTTTAATTTATTAAGTTTGGCTTAGGTACAAAATAACTTTATATGTGCATGTGCAAGAATAAAGATGATGAATGAAACATTTATAAGATGATGCAAAAGTTATATGGATGACAGTTTATCAAAGAAATAAACAGAAAGCAAAATAAGATAAGAGGATCTTTCCTCTAACCCTTATGGGTACTAGGGAAAGCACATATTAATTTAATAAAGAGAATGCATAAAGAAAAATAAAGCAATATAAAAAAGGGAAAAATATTTTGGAGTTGATGCCTCAAAGATTGGCATGCCTGCGTATCCCTTTGAATGAGAATCAAACCCTACACAGTTCTTCATTCTTGCGAAGGAGGGGTTTTACTCAAAAGAGGTTTTGGTTTATTAATTTAATTCAAATTTTAAATTAATAAGATTTAGATCTTTTTTGATTTAGACCTAAATAAAGATGCAGAATTTTAGATCTGATTTAGAATTGTAAAATGCAAGAGAAATGAGTTATACCTTTGCTTTTCTACGGGCTGGGCGAGCTTGACGCCGGATCTGAGCTCCACTTCGGGATTAGGAACTTCGGAATTGTAATAACAATTTTGAATTGAAATAATTTTGGTAGGTGAAAGGATTTGGATATGAAAAAGGTGATTTCAGACAAAATTTCGGTAGTAAAAGAAGCATTTTTTTTGGATTTTCCTCTGGTTTCCTCTCCCATTTCTGAAGAGGGGAAGTGAGCTATTTATAGAGGAGGGTGAGAGGAGCCAGGTAGTGCAGGCGGCGTGCCGGCCGCTTGCGCAGTACGCTAACAGTGTTGCGTGCTACACTGTGATGGTCCTTTTTGGAAGGAGAAAGAGATGGTCCTTTCTAAAAGGATAAGAAGATGGTCCTTTTTGGAAGGACAAGGAGATGGTCCTTTCTGAAAGGACAAGAAGATGGTTCTTTCTGATAGGACAAGGAGATGGTCCTTCTTATTTCAAGGGCTCTGATTAGTGACCTGTTTAATATGACATGCATCTGACTATGCATAAAATTTATGAATTGGATACCTTGAACCTTTGAACGGTCAATTTGGTATGAAAGTGTTAATTTTTATAGAGGAAGGTGCCCCTATTTTGGAAAGATATTGGCTTGGTTGTTCAGCGAGAGGTTGATGCTTAGAAGGCTTAATCAGGTGTGGCATGGAAAGTTATCTTGGAAGGCTTAGTTAGGTGTGGCCTAGAAAGTTATCTTGGAAGGCTGGGTCGGGTTTTGCCTGGAAGGAGGTTATTGCATTGGAAGACTCGATTAGGTTTTGCCTTGTAGGAGGTTATTTTGGAAGGCTCAGTCAGGTTTTGCCTTGGAAGGGAAGATTGTAGGTTGTCTTATATGTGACCCATCTATTAAGAGTCTGTTTTTTGAACATGACTTTTGGAGGTGTTTTGACCAGTTGGTTTGTCACTTGTTTTTACTTGTCCAAAAGACTTGGACTTTAGCAATGATATGATTTGCCAAGGAAGTTTGGGCTTGGATGATATGATCTGCCAATGAGGCTTGAGCTTAGAAGGATTGTCTGTTTTACTAAGAAGGTTTGTGTTTGATAGGACTGTCTGTTTTGCCACTTGATTTTGCTTGTCCAAAGAAGTTGGACTTTAGGGATGATGCGATTTGCTAAGGAAGCTTGGGCTTTGACTGATTCAGGCCCTTTTTAATAAGCTTGAGGATGATTGGCCTGGGAGTCATGGCTCGACTTTAGCTTTACCAATGAAATTGGGCTTCAAGGATCATAAGTCTTGAGAGATTTGGGATTTTGGTGGGCCTAGTCCTTAGAAGATGAGATTTTACCAAGAAAACTTGGGTTTTTGGTGGGCTTGGCCTTTGGAAGATGAGGTTTTACCAAGGAGACTTGGATTTTTGGTGGGCTTGGTTAAAACTTTTGGAAAGTATTTTGGGAGGTTGTATGTTTTTGCTTTTGTAGCATGATTTATGGAGAAGATAAGCACAACTTATCTTATTGTCTGAGATTGAATAGACTCTTAGAGTGACGGGACTCTTGGGAAGACACTGGATTGATTTGGATGACGACTCAGAAGAGTTGTTTAGCCTTTTGTGACAAGCGTTTTGAAGGATATGCCCCTAATGAATGATAAGGGCTACTTAGCTGCTTGAGCTAAGAGACATGACAGATGACTTGAAGGATATGCCCCTGCTGAATGATAAAGGCTACTTAGCTGCTTCAGTTAAGAGACGTTACAGATGACTTGAAGGATTTACCCTTAATGAATGATAAGGGTTACTTAGCTGTTTGAGCTAAAAGACGCGACGGATGATTTTGAAGGATCTACCCTTATTGAATGATAAGGGCAACATGATAGATAACATGACGGATACGCTTGTGATGGATTTGACTGGAGATAATTCAGAAGGCGTGCCCCTAATGAGGGATCAGCTGGAAGATGATGACTTAAGATGATATGCCCTTAATGTGGGATAAAGGCATAAGGAACAGAATGATTTGATCAGGATGATTTTTCTCTTCTTTTTAGCTCTAACTTTTGCCCGAGCCACCCTTTCGGGTTTTTAACTCTACGAGCTTACTCTAATTTTTTTGCCTAAGTCGCCTTTTTAGATTTTCAACTTAGCGAGCTAATCAATGAATTTTGGCATTTAAAGATTATTCCACCATGATTCGGGTTACTGCTGTCCTTCGTCTTAGGGTTTTGACCTTTGTCTAGACCATTTCATTAAATCTTTGTCTAGAGAGAAATCTTGTGGGGACATCTGGTCCCTTTTGAGATTATTGCCTCTTATTGAGATGTCTGTTTTTTATTACCCAAAAGTGCAATGGGTAACTTTATTGGATTGCCTTTAACTTTGACTGCTCCAACTTAATAGATCACCATTTGGTGTTCTTTATTGACTATCCTTTGGTTGGGAGCTGGTGAAGCGACTGCTGATGTTGGCTCAAGTTTTAATTTTTTTCAAATCATGGTGGATTTCATGGTGAAATGCAAATGCTTACCAAAATTCATTAATTGTTTTGATTTTTGATTATTGATTTTTTTTAATGTGAACCCTCAATTTTACACCCCCAAAATAATAATAAATAATAAATAATAAAAATAATATTAAAAGATTTAAAAAAAAAAAAAGGATGCAACCTGCGGTTTCTGCAGGAGCACATGCAAAAACCGTAGGTAGGCCTGAGGTTGTTGCAGGGCCTCATGCGGCAGCAAAATTGCTGCTGTAGGTGGCCTCTGCGGAACCCCAGGGCTAGCCTACGGTAGCAGTAGCATTTTTCCAATTTTTTGATTCTTTTTTCCTTTATCCCACGTCTGAAAAGCACTATTTCACTCCCCAACCATCACCCTATATATAGGGGTCCTCCCACTCATTATTCTTCACCTCCTGACCTTTTGGCTTGCTTGATTAGCCTTTGCATCAAGCGAACCATTCCCATAAACTTGTTCCACTAAGGAACAAGCTCTCTAGTTTTAAATTTTCTTTTATTTTTATTTTATTTTTTGTTTTGCTACTGCTCCTTGCTTTGCAAAGTAAATTGGGTTGCAACTTCCCAAGCCGACCCGCTGAGTCAAAAGTTCCTCGCCGTCTGAGGCAAGCCCGCCACGAAGTCTAAAGCCGCTCAAGTGCAAGGTAAGCTTCTTTTCCTTTTCTTTGTTTATTTAATTTATTTTTTCCTCCTTGGGATTAGTCTTTTTATTTATTTATTTTTTCCTCCTTGGGATTATTCTCTTCTTCTCCTTTGGGCTCCTTGCCTAATTATCTTCTCTCTTAATTGATTCACTTAGGTTAGTTAATTAAAATCTGAAATAATTAATTCAACTTGGTAATCAATTAAAATCAATTCAATCAATTAACTCAATCAATCAATCAATCAAAACATAATAAAGTAGTTTGACTAAACAAATCCCTTCGCAATAAGGGAGAACTGTGTGGGTTCTGATTCTCATTCAAAGGGATACGCAGGCATGCTTGGTCCAAATATCGAATCCAATTAAAATTAACCAACTTCTTCCCTCATCACCTTCTTCACTTTAATTTAATTTATTTTGTTATATTGATTTTATTATGATTAGTTTGGGGAATGTGTGACTTTCGTAGAACTCATAAGGGCTAGAGGAGGTATCCCCTATTTCAAATTTTTTGTTGTAATTGTAACTTATCTTTTTCTCTTCCTTTTATCCTCTTCTTGCTTATTTTATGTATAACATACTTTTATCATATTGTCATGCATCATATTAATTGTACAAGCATTATTCATGAAATCAATTTTAAGTCACAACTTTATTAAATGTCAAACTAATTAAAATGAACCGAAAACCTAGTCCCCAAATCATCTTTGGGGGCTAGTGATATTTTCTTTGGGATATAATTGGAATCAAAATGGTTTTTTACCTTATATTTTTCTCAAATAAAAATAAAGTAAGGTGGCGACTCTAAAACATTTTTCAAAATCAATCAATCTTGAGCTTGAGGGCTCCATCGTGAGTTCAAACCCAAATGAGCATTTCGATCCCCTCTAGCGGATCGGACCGGTGCTCAAGTGAGGCCTCACATGGATCAATCGCTACTTACCGGTAATTTTTCAGACTTTAAAATACCTTGAAAACTGACCCAGAGACTCCGAAAATCCAAAAAACTTACCCAAAGACCCCACTACCGCACTGCCACGCGGGCGTCCGTGAGGCAGGCCTGCGGATCTGCAGGCCATCTGCTCGAGTCTACGAGGCTGCCTCGAGGCCGCCGCGAAGCCTAGCCGCAGACGCTCGCAAGTGCTCGCAGCAGTCGCGAATGCTTTCGCGCATTCGCGCTGACCTGTCTAACGCGCGTCATACTAACGAGTGCCAGTACGACTCGTCAGAGCCGAAAAGGTTGGCGAATCCACCAGTATGTCTGGCGGCTGTTCGCGAGATTCAGACGCGGACGCTCACAGATCTAATGCAGATCTGCGACCCCCTTCGCGGCTGTACCCCTGTGCGCGGAAATGACCCTTTTGCCCCTATTCCAACTTACTTTTTAAGCATTTTTTGGTCTTTTCACCTATTTTCATTTTCCTATAAATAGCCCTTCCATTTTTCATTTCGAATTACACCAAGAGTTAGTATCGAATTTTCTACTGCTCTCTCTCTCTAATTAATTAAATTCTCCTCGATTTTTAATTAATTAATTTTAATTTATCATCCACTCAATTTGATTAATTAATCATTTTAATTAATTAAAATTGAGTAATCAATTCTTTAAAAATTAATCTTCCTTAAAGTTAATTTGAATCCAACCCACCTCTCCGAAACGAAACTCTAATCCGGTAAAACCATCAACTCACCACAAATTCCAAAAAAGAAGGTATAATTCATTACCTTTACTCAAACCCCAAATCAAATCAATCCGATCAAATATGACCGATCCTTAAACCCCTCTATCTCACCATGGAACGAACTATGTGGGTTTTAATCCTCATCCAATGGGGTACGTAGGCACACTTGGAATCTAAATACAAGTCTCAAATACAAATCGCAATCAATCATCTTCCCCTTTTATTTTAATTTATTCTTTTTTGTAAATTTTACTGCAATTATTTAATTACTTGCTCTTTACTTTTTCCATGCATTCATAATTATATCATGGTCATACATTTTAAATTGCAATTAATACTTGTCATCCATGAAATCAATTTTAAAAAGTCAAATCAAACTTAAAAGCCAAATTGAGATTATTTAAAACAAAAAATCTAGTACCCAAGCTCAATCTGGTTCGAAAACTAGTGATTTATTTTTGGGTAAATTAATCAAAGATTAATAAATTGGAGTCAAATTGGATTTTTTCTTAATTTTCTCATTTAAATAAATTAGGGTGGCGACTCCCGAATTCTTTTCTAAAAAATCAAATCAAATCAATTTTTTGAGGCGATAACCGCTTCCAATCGTAAGCACCGAAACTCGTACCTAAACTCCCTTAAAAATCGTTCGCCTTTCTTTAAGGCATTTTCCCTAGCGAGAGGAGAGGCGTTCGGACGAGGCCTCATAAAACCCAATACTTAAATCAAAAGAAATCCCAATAAAAGCTTACCCATTTCAGTTATTAACAAGCATTTTGAGATCAATTTCGCATAAATTTTAAAAAAAAAAACTGAGAAAAAAAAGACATACCTTTGAGGCAGCAGCTACGAGGAGGAGGAGCTAGCGGAGACAAAAGAGCAGCAGTGAACAAACAACGACAACAAACTCAGGCGAGATCCTTCTCTGGTGCCGGTTGTGTGCGGTGGCGAGAACCAGAAAGAGCTAAGTGGCGCGAGAGAGAGTATAAAGTGAAAAAGATAGAGGGAAGGGAAAAAATGAAAATGTCTTCTTTCCTAATGATAACGACGGACTATTCCGTCGCTATCTTTATAAAATCCCTCGCCAAACCACTAGATTTGGTCAAAAAATTAACGAGGGATTCAGCGACGGAATTTAATAAACACTAATCTAATGGCATTTAATGGTGCCAAAACTTAACATCAAATTTAGCAACAGAATATATTTCGTCTCTAAATCACTCTCTATTCTGTCAACATTTTATCACAAGTCTCTCGCAGGTATTTTTATTTCATTAATTCTAGGATCTGCCATTGATCATTGCTATTTTGTCGCTATTTAGCGACATATTGATTTCCGTCGCAATCTCACGATTTTATTGTAGTGTGATCAAACCGATTATCCAACCGAAATTTAATTATATTGATTTGAATAATTTTTAATTTTACTTAGTTTGAATATGATTTAAATTATTTATAAACTGATATGATTGAATTAGTTAGAATTATTCATCCTAAACTGATTAAATCGAATCATGAACACCTCAATTCATCGGAATATGTACCAACTCCACCTTCATCATTTTTTTTTCTCATTTCTTCTTGTTTTCTCATCATAATGATAAGGTTATTCATTTCCACATGTATACATATATATGATCAAACATGAAAAGTGTATACATTTATATTGTCATCCTCATTTAGTGGGAAAATCCTAGGCTACAAATGAGTCTTCAAGTAAATGATATTTAGATTCTCTAGTGGAAGTAAGAAAATTTTATTAGCGTGTCAGTGTGACCAATAAATTTGTCCTAACTGATGATATGAGCTCCCCAATTTCTTCTTATCATTTTTTTTATGTTATATTAATAAATTAATAATATAGTAACCCAATAAATTTGGAAAATAGAAGATAAAACTTTGATTGGGAGTTTAAAATTAAAAAAAAAAAAATGCAATGATGATAATCAAAAGAAAATTGTCGACTTGATGTATATAGAGTATTTAAAAGTCAATAGTAGTTTCAGGCGTGCAAAAATGACAACTAATTTGAAGATAATTTTCAACTAATTTTCAATACCCATAGATAACATAGACAGATTTGTCAAAAAAAAAAAAAAAAAAAAAAAAGTGAGAGATGCGTCCTTAATTAGATTCAAATGAGAATGAGACTTAACGCATAAATTGACCTAAAAATACCTTCCAAATTACAACAAGTGCATAAACTCATAATTTCTTCTTAAAAAAAAAAAAAAAACTGCAAAGTAAAGTCTATGTTAATAAAATACTAACAATTCTAATAATCTTTTAATGTGAGATAAAAAGCACTCCATTGTCTTTTAAAATAACTCACATATAACAAAAATCATATTGTGATTATCCAAATTAATTATCTAAAGTAAGAAAAATATTAAAAACATGGACAAAACATTTTGCCAACTCTTATTTAAGAATTTTTTGTTAAAGGTGCACAAAGAGGATTTTTTTAAAACAAATTAAAGACATAAAATATTAATCTAAGTTCATGTATCCTTCTATATTAAAATATTTAAAAATTAAAATAAAGATATTTATTTTTTTAATTAGTAGTAAATATTTTAATAACATTTCTTTTTTATAAAAGCTAATTTTTGAGTTTAAAAGTTATAAATTTTAATTTTGGATTCAAAATTAACTTTTAACTATAAATTTTAATTTTTTTTTTTAGTGAGAAATACAAACTTTTAATTATTTCTTATTAATACCCTAGGTCAATTGTTGTGCTGCTAGATTTTAAAAGCCAAACCAAATAAATACTTTTAGTTGTCAGACTAATTTGCTAAAAAGATGTGAAATTGTGTTGATTTCAATTTTTTTTTTTTTTTAAAGCAACAATCATGCACTCAATTTTAAGTATTTGAACCAATGAGTTTTGATATAACTATATTAGAGTTGTTTTCAAATTAAACTGTGATATCTGGAATTGAATCTCTAGTTAAAGTTAAATTAAAAAATACTAATTATTTGGAAGACTTTTTACCATTTTGGGTGCTTAACCATAAACAGTATTTTAAAAATCGGACTGACCGGTTGGTCAGATCGATTAAACTAAAAACCAGTTATTGATTCAATCTGATTGCTTAAAAAACTGGATCTATCAAAACGATGTCTTTTTGACATAAAAAAATTTAAAAATAAAAAGAGTGGATCGGACTAACAAACAGAACCGATAAAACAATAAACTATTGACCTGACCGATTAGATCAACGGTCCGACTTGTAAAACAGTGACCCTAAAGGGTCACAAATTCACATTCAACATTATCTATTTCAATATATCCCAAAAATATAATATTATTTTGTAATTAATTTTAACTAAAGTCACAATTTCTCAAATATGAAAACAACTATAATATTAATACGGAGCGAAAGATCATTGATTCAACAATAATTTTTGAATGGGTGGTGATACTTTATGAATTAGAAATAATAATTTAAAAAAAATTAAAAGTAAATAAAATTTATTTTTTTTTCTTATGAAAATTATTAGCTAAATAATGTAATAAGTCTATTATAATCAATTTCAATGATAAAAAAAGAAAATATGAGTCCCAAAAATCAAAGGAGTGTTAATATCACCATCATTTTTGAATATGTATACTCCAATATTTTATATATATGAATTTCCTTATAAGCAATGACAGAATTAGGGAAGCGATGACCTTTAAAATACAAAAAATTTTAGGTATAAAATTTTAAAAATTTAGTCATATATTATATTTGACCTTTCTTATTTTAAGTGAGAGTTTTCTTTAAATATATACAATTTAACTTAATTATATATATCATTTTACTGTAAATTATAATATAAAAAATTTAATTTATAAAAAAAAAAATTTAATTCTGTCACTGCATATAGTGCCTCAAATGCGGAAAAGATATATATAGTTTATAAGTATACGTAAGATATATATAGTTTATAAGTATACGTAGCAGAGGCTTATTCGTTGGTCAACTTTGTCCAAGAATCATGGAGAGTGGAGACACATTCAATCTAACCTGAATTCATGTCAATACGACTACTGACATACTTGAAACTTGTAAAAACATTTTTCATGCATTACCATTTTTTTTTTTTTTCTCTATAAAGATTTACTTTGATTTTTATATAAAAAAAAAATCTATATATACACAGCGAGTTAGCATAAAACAATATTAGCAAATATAGCCATTGATTAGATCTTTAAAATAAAACAAATTTTGAATCAATGAATTTTTATTCAGTATTATTAAAGTCATCTATAAATTAAAAAATTTAGAGTTTGATTTTTAATTAAAATTAAATTTTTTAAAAAATAAAATTTATTAAAATGTGTGGAAATTCCAAATTGATTAAAAATGAAAATCTTGTAAACTTAATATAGAAATGAGTTCTCAAACCTTAATGGCTAGCTTTTAAGGTTGGTTCTCTCAAATCTATACTAAAATTCTACAAAATTTGAAATCGTTTTTTATTTTCTTTCCCACCTTGTTAGTCTGCGATCATATGAATTTGGTGGGGTTATAATTATTTGATGTGCACTATCTCTTCTTCTTTTTTATTTAACAAATTAATCTTCATGTTACAAATTTTATGAATTTTTTAACTCTATCTATACCTTAAAGAAATTTTAAAGAAAAAAAAAAACTAAATTTTTTATTATTTAATAATATAATGAAATAAAATAAAATAAAAGGACAAAACTAATTTATAGTTTAATATAATTTTTTTATTAATTATATTCAAAAATACTAAAATTCAACATGACCTGTTAAATACTAAAAAAATAATTAAATTTAAATAGTTGATGTCAAAAGATATTTATTGATGAGTATTAAATCAACAAATATTTTATTTTGGATTGAATCTTTGTTGTTGGACTTTGATCTAATAATCTTGTAAAAAATGAGCAGAGTCAAGAGGGCCAGGCTGGTAGCCTGGTAAAGAGCCTCCGACGTTCAAATTAGTAATAATTTTTTATTTGTGAGAAAAAAGAAGATAAGAAAGGTATAGAGTTTAATCTGACCTTCTTTATGATTTATTTCTTTTTTTTTATAGGTCTCAAGTCTTTTAGGTTAAAGGGTAAATGGAAAAAGGTTAAATATCTTTTGATTGATGGAGTCAGTATTTTAGGCTCTGAAAGATAAGATCTGCACTTGTCCTTATCCTTGTCAGATGGCAGGTAGTCGGTGTAAAAATAAGCTTGGGTACGCCGTATTAGTATAACTTTCTTCTGACAAAAGCAATGTGACATAAGTATTTTGTGACCTCAGCTGTCTTAATGAAACTTGTTAAACAAGCTGTATTTATTGTAAGGAGGGCGAAGAACTGCAGCGTCCGGCAAAGTAGTATCTTCGTCTTGATGCGATAGAGAATGACTTTCTGGACCTTTCTCTATTGAGCCTTTGTACTCAGTTTTCATCTTCTCATATTCTGCATTAATATTGCATATAGTAGACCTTTATAATTAATTTAGGCCTACCATATTATCGGCCATTTTTATCTCTCATCATTTATCTATATACGCAACCTCTCAAATTCCATATTGGAGGTTAAATTTGGACTTTAAAGGAAGAAAATAATTAAAATTAATAAAAGCCTCAAGCTCTAATTAGTGGGGAACATTGAAATACCATATTAATGTGTTAATACTAATAAGGTAAAGCCAAGAACACTTGGTGTATAATTTGGCAAAAAAAAAAAAAAAAAAGAACACTTGGTGTATATTATAGTGGAGGCTTTTATAAAAACAAATTGAAAGAGACTCTACCACCAAAATCAAGTGACCAAAATTGAAAATTTATATGGTGGGTATAATAATAAAAGAGTTTTTTTTTTTTTTTTTTTTTGAGATATGGAATAAAAGAGTTTATTTAATTGGCCCTCACTTTATTTATTTATTTTTAGTGGGAGTATCATCAACACACTAACCTCTCACTCAAGACCTAATTACCCAACTAATGAAATTCAGCTTTAATATTTAAAAAAAAAAATGTTCAGAAGCTTAATGGACCTAAATTACACAATAATTAAAATCAGCTCATTTTTCATTTTTAATTTCAGTTCATTTAATAATTATCTCATTATTATTTTTTAAATTAAAATTTAAACACGAGACTAACAAGGTTATAACCCCACATTAATCAATTAATCTTATGAATTAAAAATAGAATAAATCTATTCAAAACCAGACAATGATTTAAGAATGTTGCACTAGTAATTTGATGTGAAATTGAGTGTATACAACATCATGAAATAAATTTATATATAAACAAGTCATTGTTCAGGAACAGCATGATTGAAATGTGTAATACACCAAAGAATCCATTATATATATTTATTCACAGTATCACCACTAAAACTATTAGATCATAAAAGGGTATTATAATTTACAAGTTTTAGTAGTGTCCAAAAAGGGGAATTGGATTATTCAACATATACATATTAAGAAGTCAACGAAATGTATATTTTTAGCAATCCAAAGTATAATATAATAGTAAATACATATACGACTTGGATTGATTCCCCTATCCATATTAAAAAAAAAAATGGAAATATTTATTTTTGGACATGATATCAAATGTGTAATATTACTAAAAGAAAATCCATAATATTCTAAATTGTCTTGCTCTCTAGCTGAGCCGGCTCAAAGCATAGGCTAAAAATAATTCATTTTCTAAATATACATGTTATAAATATTTTTAAATTTATTTATTTAATATATATATATATTATTAATTTTATAGAATTTTGACTTTATTAAAATTCTAAATAAACTTAATTAAAGTAATAAATGTTGTTAATTAATAATTTGCTTGGTAAATCGCAAAAATATCTTGAACCAAAAAGATAAACATTGAAACATCTAAATTAATTGATTTTAACATTACAATTAAACTTTACATTCTCAAATTTTTCTCTATAATCAAAATTTCATTCTTCTCATTTTTTTCTTAATTCTTTACTCTTCCTCTATTTTTTTTTTTTAATCTTTTATTCTAAAATGTTTTAATAAAATCTCAAAATTCATTAAATCAAAATCTACAAATTTGATTCAAAGGGCCTCTCGGATTTGATAAATGAGATAAAATAAGTTTATATCATATTATTCATATTTAATTTTTTCTCCATAATTATTGTTAGAATATCCAACATCTAATAAATACAAAAATGTTAAGTGATTAATATATAAATGGATTCCTCAATCTTAATAAGTTTGTATTTAAGGTTGGTTCTTTTAAATTTATATTAAAATTTTAACATGGTATCAGAGTAGGATAATCCAATTTGCCCAAGTACCCCAAGTACCTAATATACCTTACCAGTTGTTCCGGTTTACTCAAGCAAAGTACATAATATACCTTGCAAGTACTTAATATACCTTACCGATTGTTCCAGTTTACCCAAATAAACCGTATCTAATATACTTTGTTGGTTGTTAAAGTACCTAATTATTTCAAGTGACAATTTTGAATACCCCGTTGTCACTTGAGGGGAAAGTGTTAGGATATTCCACATCTAATAAATACAAAAATGTTAAGTGATTAATGTAGAAATGGATTTACCAACCTTAATAAGTTAGCTTTTAAGGTTGTTTCTTTCAAATTTATATTAAAAATTTAATAATTATTTATTCTTAATTTTTATTATTTACAAAACTATTTGACTAAATTATGTATGTTTTCATATTGAATGATCATGAACAAGAAGAGTTTCAAAAATTGAAAATTAATGCTAATAAATTTTTAAATTTGGTTATTATTATAAAATCAAAATCCTTGAAAATCAATTATATTAAGAAGAAAAAAATTTGAAAATATATTTCAATTTTTTGTAATTAAGATTATTTTCTTTATAGTAATATGTGTTTTAATTTTTTTTATTATTTTTATGCAGGTAAAATAAGTTTATGAAAGATTTTATAATTTTTATATTTTTTCCGTCTCACTTTGATAGGCAACTTTCATTTTGCACATGAATTAAGAAAATTAGTTAGTAGCATTAAATACCCTTATTTATTAACTACCTAAAGAAAGTGAATTTTTAATTGTAAGTTGTAATATTTATGTTAATTAACGAAGAGTAATTTTGACCATTATTTATTAACTAATAATTAAAAAAGGAAAGTAATTTATAATTTGGAACAAACGTATAAAAGGAAAAAATGCCGATCAAAATGGGACGGAAGGAGTAACATATTTATATTATTAGAAGGCCATCAAATTAACTCTTGTCTAATGCCACAAATACTGTTGAACCGGCCTGCTCAAGTTTGTTTGTTATCATTGTTTCTTTGCGATCTGTCTCGTCTTTTATCTATGAGATCTGAGAGTTTCTAATGGCAGGATCTAGTCGTTCAAATGTGGGGCTAGAAGATATGTGTACGAAAATATCGTTAGCAGAAGAGGACGAAGGATTTGGATAGTGGCTTAGTAGACTATCGTTGGTGTTTAGTTGATCGATTTCTAACAAATAAAGTGATTAAATTTTCCGTTATGAAGAATACTCTTGCTTTTATATGGCGGTTAGTCAAGCGGGTTTGCATAAAGAAATTTACTTCTTCATTGTCCCTCTTCCTATTCTTTTATGAAATTAATATCAGTAGGGTTATAGAGGGATCACCTGGACCTTTGATCAACATGTGCTACTTTTCAAGCATCTATAGCAAAAAAAACAGTAACAAAGAGCATTCTGTTAGTGAAGCGTAAATTCATTCTCTATCCCAAATTCTTAAATTTTAATTAGATGTAACGTCTGTTAAGAATGTAAAACCAGCGTTATCACCTGGATACCAACAAAAAAAACTTGACAACAAATGTTAAGTGTATTAAATAATAAAACCTAAGACTCCGTTTATTTTGCGGAAAATAACTTATTTTTTAAAAATATTTTTGAAGGAAAACATTTTTTTAAAAAATATTTTCCAAAAACTAATTTTTTGTTATTTGGTTATAATATTAAAAATTTCAATTTATAAAACTATAAACATATTTAAATTTATAATAATTTTGTAACTTTAAAATTTTATTGTTAAATATGAGAAAAAAAATACATACAAATGATAAATTTGATGGTCGCCGACGACCGGCAATAAATATCGGTGATCGGCTGATTAATAAATTTATATTTACATATTTTTCTTTCATTATAATAAGTTTGTAAAAATTTGAAAAATTACTTCCTATTTTGAAAAGAGAAAGTCATTTTTCTTAAAAAATGCCTAGTTTTTCATTGATTAGAAAAATATTTTCCGTTGACTAATTTTTCAAAACGTTTCAAACATCGAAAAATATGAAAAATGTTTTCCAAAAAAATATTTTCCGCTAAACAAACGAAGCCCAAGTTTTAACATCACCAAAACACATACGGAAACAACACCATTCATTTATAAAAATTAAAACTTAACAAAGTAAAATTAAATACTATATATTAAAAAAATAAATAAATATACGGTCTCGTTCACAATTCAACTACTAAATTTAATTAGAAAAAATCATGTGATTCAATCATACGAGTGAATACAATTTTTATGGTTTTATTGCATCTTCAATTGTTTTTACACAAAATGAATATTTTTTGGTATAGAATTTTGTTATAAATTTATATGGAATTCATTTTATTTGTAAATGAGTTTGATTAAAAAAATTATTTTAAATTAAATTTTCATGTTTAGATTAATTATAAAATTCATTACAAATAATTAACTTGTATTTTTATTAAATTTAGAGTTTTATTTGCAAATTTTATGAATTTTGGTAGGATTCCGTTCAAGTATAACTAATTTTATAAAATATAAAATATAAAATTTTAAATAAATTTGTATTTATATAAAATATAAAAATATAGATTTATAAATTAAATTTATAGAATTTATCTATACAAAATAAATATATATAGATTTGTGTGTGTACGAGTCCTTTCAAGAAAGGAAGGGGTGTTTTCAACAATAAATGAGAAGGAAAGTAGCTTTATATTTATTTATTTATTTGATTATCTGGGCCAAGCTGTAAAGCCACCATAACTTATTATATAGTTCCATAAACTTATGCAAAGGGCACTTATAATGTCTGTGCAAAAAATAAATAAATAAATAAAGGGCACTTATAATGGTGTAATGCAAAATTGCAAATTCATTGGACCAACATTCTTCTAAAATAATTTGAAAATGAGTCTCTAGCTATAGTCCCCCATTTTTTTTTTTTTTTTATCCAAAGAAGATAACTTGTTGGTATTAATAAGGCCCAAAATCTAGAACAGTATAATTGTAACTATTACAATCAAGATTGTTCTAATAAGAAAAAGTCTGATTGATTATAAAGTTTAGGACAAGTCTATCCAACTAAAAGTTAAATGATATGAGCTTTTAGCCCAACAGACAACAGAAGGCCCACCAGCCTTTCACACAAAGAAAATTACAAAAGAACTTCTGACAACATCTCTCTTCTCAAAAAGTTTCCTTTTTCTTCATCGTCACTAATGGCATTGCTTATGGCCAAGAAAGATCTTGGAACAGCTTCAAAAGCAAGGGATCTTCTATTAGATCAATTAACAGAAGTTTGTACCATTTAGATCTTGAACATGCCCTCCAAATAAAGCTAGAATCAGGCCAACGAGAATAAGAAGCTAATAAACTCAACCAAAACAAAATAATTATGCTATAGTCCCCCATTTCTGGTATAATTATACATTTGATGTGATATTGCATTACCAACCAATAATATATCATCAGCCAATGAATTATTTCTTCTAAAATCTGGTTTTAGTTGGCTATACAGTAATATATCATGTAATACAGCCAATAATAAGGTTTTCTTTTTTCTTTTTTCTTTTTTCTTTTTTCTTTTTTCTTAGTGTATTCTCAAGTCAATTTATATATTAATCAAGACTAAATTTTTTCTTTGGAGGGATCCAATCAAAAGTGCACTCTCACACTCAACTTATGCATTTAATAATTATCTCGCAAACTCTCTTACCAATTAAATTAATATTTAAAATTTATAATAAGCGGAAATGATTGCTTAAATAAGTTAAAATCATTGATGTATCTACATCTTATATTATAATCTTATTTTTTAAAGTATTTTAAATTTTATTCTCAATATTTATAATAAACGAAATATTTTGTATCAAAAATGTGAAATATTACTTACATCTTATTGAAATGTATCAAAACAATATAACATATTATTAAGAATCAATTCCACATTGAAAAAATACACTACAAACACATTGATATATAATGGTTTGGACTTGACTACTTAATTGGTTAGGTCTAACCTTTTAGTAATGGTTGACCCAAACTCATTAAACCCAATTCATTCATGGGCTTAACTTATACTCAATTCAAGTCACCTCTACCCTTTCAATTCAATTTCTATCACATATTATATCACTTAACTATACCTTTCAATTCAATTTCTATCACATATTATATCACTTAACTATAATATTAGAAATCAAATATAATTTTATGATTTGAGAAATCAAGAATATAAATTTAATATGATATACAAAAATCGATTCATGGTATAGAAAATTCGCATAATTTTATGTGTCCCTTTGCAATATTATGCATCAACTAATAAATAGTAACAAACAAATAATTGATCTATGTAAGGTGATTTGTTAGATTTGTGTCTCTCTTTGGATGGGATATGTGTAAATTGCAATAGAAAGTTTGTTTATTGGGCTTTTATGTTGGATATGGACTCTCAAGTTTGAACATATATCTTTTTTATTGGGCTTCCATTGTTTTAATTATTTTTTCTTTTTTATTGGGCTTCCATTGTATTCGAATTTTATTTTATTTTTTTTAAGGAAAAAAATAGAATGATATATTTTTTTTTCTTTTTTTTCTTTTTTTTATTCTCAAAAATAAAATAAAATGATATATTAGAAACTGAGAATAAATAAATATTTATTTCTATAAAAATAATTATAGCTTAAAAATTGGTACAATGTACTGTATATATATATATCAAATCCATAAAAGTGAAACTGCCAAGACCATAAAAAATATAGGATGTCCTAAATTCAAGAATTCAATTCATATATGTAAAAAAATTCTCCAAAGAAAACGCATTCATTAAAAAAAATGAATGCAATAATTAGATGAATTGATATTTCTTCTACTATTTCTTGCTCTTTATTAATCTTTAAATCTTTGATTATTATTATTCTAATTGTAATGAAGGACAATTCTCAAGAACAACAACAACCATGCATGCTCTTTCATTCAAGAAAAGGAAACCCACAAAATTTACAGCAACAATCACTTCAATTGTTAGAACAATTGGCTTAGCCAATCCTTATATGCGCCAATCAAAAATCCAACAAATTAAAAGAGGTCATATTGCCATGTACGTCGGCAACGAGACCAAGAGGTATGAAATTCTGGTAGAATATCTTAATTTGCCGCCTTTTCAAGAATTGATCAAAATCTGTCACGACGGTGAGCTTGAAATCAAGATTGATGGCCCAATTGAAATTTGGTGCACTACTGAGAGGTTCGAGCAAGTTTTAATTGATTGTGCTAAAGGTTTAGAGCAATTGCCTAATGCTTCTGAAAATTGATTTTTGAACAAATTTATTGATTTTTTTTCTTGTATTTTAATTAATTAATTTCTAATATTATATATATGTGAAAAATATATGATGAAATTCAGAGAGCATGAAAATCCTTACGATAATTTTCTAATTATGAGTTTTGTGTGTAATTAATTTTTCCTCTTTTTGTTTGAAAATTATGTAAATCTTTAATTACATTGTAATTCTTATCGCAGAATTATCA
Organism: Vernicia montana; assembly: GCA_949750685.1. Taxonomy (NCBI): domain Eukaryota; kingdom Viridiplantae; phylum Streptophyta; class Magnoliopsida; order Malpighiales; family Euphorbiaceae; genus Vernicia; species Vernicia montana. The sequence goes on from CATKHJ010471834.1 coordinate 19,344, forward strand.
TTATTCCAATTTTTATGAAACTCACTTGAAATAACTTTATTCTAATTTTGAACAATTTTTTTTTTTCATGTTCTCTTTTTCCACCACGGAGGATTTTTTGCTTAAAAGAATTTCATGTCATTTCCATATTCATCATTTGATACGGGATAAAAACAATCGATTCATATTGAGCTAAAAATAGAAGTAGTCCACGAATGAAATATCTCATCTGCATGACAATTAGGCTTGACCCTTAAGCTCGTTAACTACTAAAACCTCCAGTTTAATATGTACAGACTTGCGAGTTCCAAATAGCTTGATGATAGAGCAGCTCGAATCTCTCACAATATCCTCCAGCTCGAATACAAGTAGCTTACTGGGCTCTTCTCATGCAAAATTTTAATAGTGCCTTCACTCTAAAAAAAAGTAACTCATGTCAGAATAAAGCGGTAGGCATGGCACGCCAAATACGTCAACCCTCCACAATACTCAAGTACATACATGGTGTCAGAAGACTAACACAATAAATGTTGTTTGTCCCGTCAATTCAAACTTCTCATCTCCTTTCTGCCATTATGATGTTGCCACTTATTCGCCTATTCACATCCATCGACTTAGTTGAACCAATATAAAATCGAAGATTACTCACTCATGCAAGTAAACTGACTTTCACTAAAAACTTTCTATAAGTATCATGAAGAGATTAGTTTTTCTTCCTCCAGGTTCGTTTATTTTCAAACTTACTAATTTAGGCATCGAAAACTCCCCGCCAGGGAATCCCTAATATTTCTTTTTTTCACCTACAAGTCTTATCCCTCACCTTCATACCATGGGCTCTCCATCTCTAAAATGAGATAATTTTCGCCTCATCACCATTAAATTTTTTCTTGCTCTCAATTATCATAAAAGAATTAGAAAAGAAAAATTACTGTTGTTTGCAATATATATAATGAAAACCCCAACTCAGGTCTATGGATGTTAAATTGAACCCAAACTCTTTTTTTTTTACTGAAAACTTAACTCATCTTGAAATATATAATGTATATACAAACATATTTGATTATATATTATAATAATATATGGAAGCTATAAAAAAATTAAGGCTCCGTTTCACGAAAAATATTTTATTGAAAAATATTTTTTATATTTTCTGACGTTTAAAAAACTTTGAAAAATTAATTAACGGAATATATTTTTCTAATCAATGAAAAACTAAGTCATTTTGAAGAAAAATGGCTTCATCTTTTTAAAACGAAAAATCATTTTTTCAAATTCTGATAAATTTATTACAATAAAAATATATATATATAAATAAAATTTCACATTTTTTAGACTGAGCTAGAGCTCAACAGTCTTCAATCAACAAGCTAAAAGTAAAATTATTACATATATTATTCATTTAATAATAATTATATTATTCATATATTACATAAATTTAAACAAATATAATTTAAACCATTTTTCCACGTAAAAGGTAAAAAAAAAAAAATTAAAAACAAAAATCTGGGCTAGGAGAGCCTGGGTCCTATGATTATTAATCAGACCTTGACTCTTAAAAATGTTATCAAGCATCTTTCGGTCTTCAGCGGCTGGCATACTTTTTTTTTTTTTTTTTTTTCTTTAATATAAAGATCCTTTGTTTTTTTCCCTGAAATTACGAAAAAGACATTGACTTGTACCAACAACCTGCGACGAGGTAATTTCACTGTTGACTACTGTGTTTGGTCCGAACCAATCACTTTCAAAGCAGCCAAAGTATTGGGCCACACAGACTCCCAAATGAAGCCCATTTAGAACAACTCTTAATTTTTAACTAGTTCATTTAATTATTATTTAAAAAATAAAAGTTCTGTTTGAAATTACATTTCACAAAAGCGTTTTCAATGAAAATATATATATATTATTTTTAAAATTATTTTTTCTCAAAAATAAGTAAATTGATACTTTTTCATAAATAAATTTAAAAAAATAGTTTATAAAAAAAAATAAAAATTAATCAATTAAATAAAAAAAATTATAAAAGCGTTTTTTAAGAGAAAATTACATCTTTCAAGTTTTTTTTTTTTTTTAAATATCAATCGTACGGTGTCTTTTTTTTTCTAATTTTCATACAGCCCACACTTTTCTTTTTAACATTATATCTTTCTCTTTCTTTCATTTTAACGTTGACCATGCCCTTTTGAAGAACAAACCCCAGTTTTGATTTTTTTGTGCTCATTGAGAGCAAGCCATCTTATTAATATTTTCATTAACTGTACCTTTACTTTCCTTTTTTATGTATATTTTTGTTACAGTAGTCAAAGCAAATTTTTTTTTTAAAGCAATTTTTTGTAGCTAACATTAATTGAAGTTTACAAATTGCTTAGACATGTATAGTTACTAATTTATCAATTATAATAAACATCTAAGTATTACTATTTTACATTATTATATTTTACATTACTAGAAACATTTGGTATACGAAATATATATTCGTTATATACCAATTATATATAAATTTATACAAAACATATACAAAAAATTACATGAAATGATATATGTTTAATATTTAGTATTTTCCATGAAATATATACCAAATGTATTTGAAATATATATTAGTTATATACCAATTATATTTAAATATATAACAAATGTTTATCAAATATTAAACCTATACGAGACACATACCAAACATATATGTAACGTATACCATATATATACAAAATAGTTTATCTTTTTATTTTTTTTCAAATTTGCAATATATATATATATATATAAAGTAATTGCATATATTAAATATATATTTAATGTATACCAAATTTTGGTATATGTATATCATTTACTATTAGTTTATATATGTTTTAATTTTTTCAAATTTGTAATTTATATATATTAAAGTAGTTGCAGGTACTAAATATATACTTAATATATACCAAATTTTGATATACGTATATCATTTACTGTTGGTTTATCTTTTTAATTTTTTCAAATTTTTAATATGTATATATATATATATATAAAATAGTTGCACATACTAAACATATACCAAATTTTGGTGTGTATACTATTTACTTTTAGTTTATCTTTTTAATTTTTTCAAATTTGTAATATGCATAAAATATTTGCAGATACTAAAAGTATACCAAATTTTAGTATACGTATATTATTTACTGTTAGATTATCTTTTTAATTTTTTCAAATTTGCGATCTTTATATATTTATAAAATAGTTGTAGATACCAAACATATACTTAACGTATATGAAATTTTGGTATACATATACCATTTATTGTTAGTTTATCTTTTTAATTTTTTCAAATTTGTAATATGTATATATATATATAAAGTAGTTGCAGATACTAAATGTATACTGAATTTCAGTATATGTATATCATTTAATATTAGTTTATCTTTTTATTTTTTTCAAATTTGCATGAAATGGATGTTATTTCAAAAATCATATCATTAAAAATGATAAAAAAAAAATATCATTATGATTAAAATTTTCATTAATTTAATAAAAATTACTAAAGTATAATAACTATTCTCATAGATCATGCATAAGTATTATAATTATAAAAGCAATTAATTGATCAAGATTTAGAAAAATAAATACTCAAATCATATCAATAAAAATGGTAAGAAAATATTAGTATAGTGAAAAATTTTATGAATTTAATAAGAATTATTAAAGAAAAGAGCTATGATTTATTGCATAATTTATAATATTATTTTGAGTATCTAAAATATAATTTTTTAGGAAAATTGCAAGCCGAAAGATAAGAGCTGCTAATATACTGTGTAAGTAGCTACGTGGCAACCATTTGATAGCGTAATAGAGGATGACCCACGTGAAAAAAAAAACTTGATTTTAAAAGAGTTACAATCAATGATAATGAGAGGGCTACTGTAACATCAATTACTTTTGAGTTTTGAGCCAACATTCAAGTAAGAGAGTAAAGACTAGCCACTATAAATGGGACACGCGTCCTTGTCTTGCGCTTTACGCGTCCTCAATATCAACACATACTCAACAGTAGAAACAGTGGAGAGAGATGAATTCTAGGACCGTAAAAATGTTATTTTTTAAAGTTTACGTTTTATTTGTGAAATTTTTTCATAAAGACAATAATAATGAAATTTTTTTAATTTTCTTGGTTATTTTGAAATTTTCCCTATATATTAACTTACATCTTTATATTAGAATTCAATCTATAATTTAATTCTTTTATTATGTAATATAATTTATTAATTTAACACTTGTATAAATAATTATCTAATTTAATTTTTTATTGATCCTTTTTCACAAAATTGTGAATAAAAAATAAAAACTTGATAAGTATAATATTCATTAGATTTTGTGAATCCCATATATTAAATGTAATCATAGACAGAACTAGAAAATTTTATTTAGAGAAGTTAAAATTAATAGGAGAACAAAAAAAAAAATGAAAAGTTTAATATTTTTTCCTAAACTTTCTAATAGTTTTTTTTTCAAATAATTAATAATAAACAATTTAATTTTTCCATAAAAATACATTTTTAATGAAATAAATTTTTATTTATCTTCTATATTTATATGATGAGAATTAATTAAATAATGTTAAGATTTGAATTTATAAAAATTTAATTTTGAGGAACCAATTAAAAATTTATATTGACTAATTAAAAAATTAAGCTTATTATTTAGGGATAATAATATATATATTTCCAAATGAATTGGGGTCAAGAATCTTACTTATCTCCCCAGATTATGTCAATGAATGTAATTTTTTTTTTTTCTTTTTATCATAATAAGGGCTATAAATCCATAGAAACAAGAGAAAACATTCAAGGATAAGAAATACCACAAATATCATGCAAGAATATAATAATAAACTACTAATTCCCTATGGAGACTCTAACAATAAATGGGTTCCCATCTCTAGCATAACCAATCATCAAAAATTGGGGCGTAAATGAGCCAAACCGTTCACGAGCAGCTCGATATTCAACTAGATAAAAGCTCGTTTGCTTGCAATTCATTTTATAAATTAGTCAAATTTGAGCCTTACTTTAAAATTCAACGAATAAACGAACCAAACTTGAGCAAAATTAAACTCGGTTCGATTATGTTCGTGAACAGTTCGATTATAAGCTCATAAATAAACTCGCAAACATATCGATTAATAGGCTTGTGAACAACTCGATTATTATTATTATTATTATTATTATTATTTTGGCACTCTAAAAAATATATTTTAATACTCCTATAATCTTTTTGGTAATTCAATTTCACTAAAATATATATACTCCTAATTAACATAATCTAATATTTCTTTATTATATAATATAATATTATAATCTTTAAAAATATCTTTTTTATTAATTAATATATTTGTGATACATGTAATGCTCAATTTTATGATTGGACATTTTTTTACTAATTGGATTTTTTTTTTTTTAAATCGGATGTTTTTGTTTTTTATGTTAGTTTTAAGTAGTTTTTGTTATATTTATTTTATTAGAAATAACTATTTAGGAAGTTAAATATTCTGATAAACTATAAACGAGTTTTAAAACAAGTCGAACTCGAACTGAACTCAATTATAATTTATTAACGAGTCAGGCTCGAATCGAATTCGATTATAATTTATAAATAAGCTTTTGATGAGCCGAGTTCGAGTTTAAACGAGTCGAGTTTGAACATAATTTTTAAACTCGATCCAAATTTGAACTCATAAAAAAAATATTGAGCCGAGCCTGAACAAGTTAAAACTCGAACTCGACTCGGCTCGATTACAGCCTTAATCAAAAGAGTTGGCCTCCCTATAAACATGTCTAACATGAACTTTAAAGATAGCAACCGGATCGGGTCGGACATATTTGAGTCGAAACACTGTATATTCAGATGATTTCTAAGTATTATCTTTTTTCGAAAAGGTTCAGTTCAGATTATAGGTAGGTCGATTTATATATCGGGTTAATCCAAATAGAAATTCAGATCAAATTTCAAGTTTATTTGCAGATTTCGGATCAAGATATCTATAATATTATTTTTCTCAAAAAAAAAAAAATACAATTTTTACATATAATTTCAAAAAAAAATTAAAAGAAAAAAAAAAAAAAAGATAAGGCTAATCATGATAAACAACTATAAGTATTTAAACTAATTTATTCTTAACTCTTAAATCTAACAGCATTAAGTATCCAAACAAAATTTTTTATTTATTTTTAACATATGCAAATAAGTTCTTAAACCTATAAGTATCTAATCAAAATTATTTATTTATTTTTTATATGTGCATTTAACATAACAAATCGATTAGTGTAACTTTTTATTATTTTTGTTATGAATTTTCTCTTAAATAACATTCATATACAAGAAATAGGAAAAAATAAAAAAAAGATTGAACTGAGTGTATAATGACAAAAATAATTTGTTATAAGAAGCAAAACCTTTTTGCAATATCATAATACTTTTTAAAAAAAAAATACTTGAAATTTATTATAAAAAATATTTATTATTTGTAAATTTATATCATGTAAAACGGGTCAGATTTCGGGTTGGTTGACCCATGGGGTTGAGTTGTTCGAGTTCATATCATTTTGGGTTATATGTTATTTCAAGCAAGTTATGGGTTGAATTTGAACGGGCGAGTTCATATAGAGTTATCGAGTCCGATCAGGATTTTCCATCTCTAATGATCATAAGAAAATTAAATATACTTTAAATCTATACCAACGGATCTTTAATTCACTAATATTAAAGTTGTTTTTAGAATTAAAAAATCTTGAATTTGAATTTTAGTCGGAGCGAAATTTCACACATATACATATGAAGTTGCAAATTGCAAATTCAAACTTAGATTGAAACAAAATCAACAACAAAAATAACAAAATAACAAAAAGGGTTAAGAAATAACCATATTATAATTTGTTAAAAACAACACACAAACAGAAAAACAACAATAAATCTCAAAATAAAATAAAAAAATAAAAAACTACATCCTAAAATTAAACATAGATTTAGTTTCTTAAAAATTGTCCATTTTCTCATCAAAGTCTATAAATAATTCTCTACACATTACCAAATACACAAACAAAACACAATCATTCTCTCTTTCTTTGCTCACTTAAGCCATAAACAATGGCAAAATCAACAAAATTTCTAACAAAATTTCTATTGGCTTTTCTCTTTGTTCTTGTCTTCAACTTTTCTTCTTCTTTATTTATAAGGGCAACAACCATAAACGATAGAGTCTATAAGTCTTTCCTTCAATGTCTAGAAAATAACACAAACCCACAAGACTAAATTTCAAGCATAGTCTATCCCCAAACCTGTAAGGAAATAATCATGCATCACATACAAAAGCAGCGGAATAATTTAAAATTTTTATTTCCTTCACCATGAATCACCTTAATTAATTAACATAATTCACATAAAGATTAAGTAATTGTTGCTTACCGTAAGCCTTAAAACTTGTCCCTTCAAATTGTTATTCGTCTTAGCTAGGTTGTAGCAAACTACAAACTATCCAAATTGGGTAGCAATAATAGAAAATTCACACAAACAAAATTGAAGAGAACGCAGAAAAAGAATTTTCTTGCGGATGAATTTCGGTGGCTAAATTCGAGTGCTAGCTCAAAAGAAATTTTTTTTTTCTTTTGTTATCAAAGTCGACTGTCTCTTTTTATTTTTGTCTACTCTTTTTTCGTTTTTAAAGCAAAGCATTATACATATATATAGAGAGCCGAATTTGCCTTGTCCAACAAGGTCTATATATAACAAATTACAATTCAATCCTCAAACCTTTTAAGTGATTCAATTTAGTCCCTAAAAAGTATAAATACTTTTCAATCAAGTCCCTACTTGATTAATTCATTTTATATCTTCAATATTTGTCCTATTGTG
>CATKHJ010471843.1:0-12965 GCA_949750685.1 Vernicia montana
ATTTTATCCTTGGGTAAATTAATCAAAAGATTAATAAAATTGGAGTCAAATTGGGTTTTTCCTTAATTTTTCCATTTAAAATAAATTAGGGTGGCGACTCCCGAATCCTTTTCAAAATCAAATCAATTTTCCGAGGCGATAACCGCTTCCAATCGTGAGCACCGAAACCCGTTCCTTAACCGCCCTTAAAAATCGCTCTCGTCTTTCCTTAAGGCAATCAATCTTCCCCCACGAGCGAGGGGATTGGGGCGTTCGGGCGAGGCCTCACAGTACTCAGTTTACATCAAGATTTTTGCACAAGTTACTGTGAACCCTCATTTTAGCACCCCTAAAAATTATTTCTGAATTCACAAAACTGATCAGAATATTTTTTTTTTAGTCAAGCCAGCACTTTTCTGATCCTGATCGGACAACCTGTATCGGACAGTATTTTCTCAAAACTGACCTAATTTCTCTCAAAACAGACCACCAAACTGACCTAAAAATACTTCCGAGCCCACCAGAGCAGACCGGAATATTTTTCCATCAAACCTGATATTTTTTCAAGCCTGATCGGACTTTCTGTACCAGACAGCCTTTTCTCGAAACTAATCGAATCTCTCCCAAAACTGACTGTCAAAATATCCGATAATTAATTTCGGATCCAATGACACTGACCGGTAATTTTTCAGAACTCAGAATACTCCAGAAACTGACCCAGAACCTTCGAAAATTGATCCAAGAAAGCCTCAAAATGCGCGCCAAGGCCTGCAGCCTGGCAGAGCCGCGCAAAGGCGTGCGGCTGCCTCAGCCTTCTGCGCGGAGCCGCACGGCCTCTATGCGACTTTCTCCAAGCTGCCTGGCAGAGCCGCGCAGAGGAGTGCGGCTTTCGCAGCCCTCTGCGTGGAGCCGCAGGGACTGCAAGCGGCTCTCCGCGCAAAGGCCCTGCAGAGCCGCGCAGGCCTCCAGCAGCTCCGCCGCCCCTCTGCGCGGCTCCGCCCATTTTTCGCGAAATCCCGATTTTGCCCCCCCTTTTTTCTACTTTGTGGTACCCTTTTGGTCTTTTTTCCACCCCAACTTTTCCTATAAATACCCCTATTTTTCTTCACTTCAAATTACACTAAGCATTTGTTGAAATCCTCCACTTGCTTCATCTCTCTCTCTCTCATTAGTTTACTCTATTCAATTAATTAGTTAATTAAAAATTAATTTTAATTAACTAATTAATCTTTTTTTAATTTTCCACCAACTCTCAATTAGTTAATTAATTAAAAATCAATTTTAATTAATTAATTAATTCCTTTTTTTTAAAATTAAATTTTTTACTCAAGTGGCTAATTAATCCTTTTAGTTAATCATTTTTAATTAATTAATCATTTTAATTAATTAAAATTTGAGTAATTAATTCTCATTTTCAAAATCGTTTTCATTTTCCGAAATGAAACTCCGCTCCTGTAAAACCACTCTCCAACCACTCAAACTAGCAAAAAAGAAGGTATATTCTCTTACCCTCACTCAAATCCCAAATCAAATCTGACCGATTTTTAAACCCTCCTTCCACTTCATAGTGGAACGAACTACACGGGTTTTGATCCCTATTCAGTGGGGTACGTAGGCACGCTTGGAATCTAAATCCAAGCCTCAAATCCAAATCCCAACCAATCCCCTCCCCCATTTATTTTCCATGTAAATTGTTAATTAATGCAATTAGTTAATTATTTTTAGAGTAAAAGAGCGATTTTGCGATTTCCCTAATACCCATAAGGGTTTAGAGGAAATACTCTCCTTTACTTGTGGATGTTTAAATACCCGCACTTTAAATACTTGCTCTTTATTTTTTCTGTCTCATAATTATGCCATGCTCATGCATTATAAATCGTCATCAATATTCCGTCATCCATGAAATCCTTTTTTAAAAAGTCAAATCAGATTTAAATGCCAAATCGAGATTATTCAAAATCAAAAACCTAGTCCCTGAACCCAAACTTGGTTCGAAGATTAGTGATTTTATCCTTGGGTAATATAATCAAAAGATTAATAAAATTGGAGTCAAATCGGGTTTTTCCTTAATTTTTTCATAAAAAAACAAATTAGGGTGGCGACTCCCGAATCCTTTTCAAAAATCAAAAATCAATTTTCCGAGGCGATAGCCGCTTCCAATCGTGAGCACCGAAACCCGTTCCTTAACTTCCCTTTAAAAATCGCTCTCGCCTTTCCTTAAGGCATTTTCCCCACGAGCGAGGGGAGGGGCGTTCGGGCGAGGCCTCACACATACATGCCCCAAATACCCATATATATATATATATATATATACACCACAATAAAATACTATAAAATTAATTTTCCATATAAAATCATACTTTTTCATTGCTTTTAGCAACTACTCCATTGTTAATAATAAAAAGCAATTCCACCAAAATAACAATAATAATAATATAAATCAATTATCATCTTTTAAAAAATTTCAAAATTAACACACTCATATACATTAAATCCATATTACTAACCTCCGAGAATTAGTATGATTAATAAGAGAGTTTACTCATATTTTTATTAATTAAAATTTAATTATTAAAGCTAACACTCATGAGATAATTTTTAAATGCATAAATTTAGTATGAGGTACGCCTTTAGACTTGTCCGGAGAGTTGATGTTTGATAATCCCATTCAATACTTAAAATTACAATTTTCAATATTTAATCGTTTTAAGTTATTTAATAATGCATTTTTAAAAGTTTTAATTAAATTAAAATTTGCACCGAGTGCAATAAGTGATTAGATTTTTAAACATTTTTATATTATTCAGCATTTGAAATTAAACATTTAAATTTTCAGTTTTATCAAATATCATCTTAATTTTAATTGACGTGTAAATTGATTCAAATATATTCTTAACAGACTAAATCGAAAAAAAAATTCATATTACTATAATCATTTTCATATAATATTCCATAGAATATTATATTGCATCCCTAGTATGAGGCATCGCCCGAACATTCCTCCCCTCGCTCGGGAAAAAATGAAATGCCTTAAGGAAAGGCGAGAGCGATTTTTAAGGGAGGTTAAGGTACGGGTTTTAGTGCTCACGATTGGAAGCGGCTATCGCCTCGAAAAATTGATTTTTGATTTTTGAAAAGGTTCGGGAGTCGCCACCTTAATTTATTTTAAATGGAAAAATTAAGGAAAAACCCAACTTGACTCCAATTTATTAATCTTTTGATTAATTTACCCAAGGATAAAATCATTAATCTTCGAACCAAGTTTGAGCTCGGGGACTAGGTTTTTTGATTTTAAATAATCTCAATTTGGCTTTTAAATCTTGATTTGACTTTTAAAAAATGATTTCATGGACGACGGATACTGATGTCAATTCATAATGCATGAACATTTCATAATTTATGAGGTAGATGGAAAAATAAAGAGCAAGTATTTGAACATCCATAAGTAAATGAGAGTATTTCCTCTGACCCTTATGGGTATTAGGGAAATCACAAAATCGCTCATTTACTCGAAAAATGATTAACTAAATAACATTAATTACAATTTACATGGAAAGTATAAATTTGACATTTACATGGAAAATAAATGGGGGAGGGGATTGATTGAGATTTGGATTTGAGACTTGGATTCAGATTCCAAGCGTGCCTACGTACTCAACTGAATGGGGATCAAAACCTACGTAGTTCATTCCACTATGAGGTGGATGGGTTTATGGATTGGTCAGATTGATTTGATTTGATTTGGGGTGATTTTGGAGTTGGTGTGAGAAGATGATGTACCTTCTCTTGGGGGGGTCTGAGTGGGCGGAGTGATTTTCCGGACCAAAGTACTGTTTTATCGGTTTTGGTTTTGAAAATGAATTAATTTGGTGACTTGGTTGCTTAATTACCCAACTTTAATTAATTAAAATGATTAATTTAATTAAAGTGATTAATTAAAAGGATTAATTAATCAAGTTGAGTGAAAAATAATTGAAAAATTAATTAATTAATTAAAATTGATTTTTAACTAATTAATTAATTGAGAGTGGGTGGAAATTAATTGAAAAATTAATTAATTAATTAAAATAAATTTTTAATTAATTAACTAATTGAGAGTGAAACTAATTGAAAAATTAATTAATTAATTAATTAAAATTAATTTTTAATTAATTAATTAATTGATAAGTGAGAAAACTAATTAGAGAGAGAGAGAGAGGAAGCAAGTGAATAGCAATTACAAATGCTTGAGGTGTGTTTTGAAGTGAAAGGGAGGGGGGTATTTATAGGTGAATGAGGTTGAGTGAAAAGATCAAAAATTGTCCAAAAAGCAGAAAAAGGTAGGGGTAAATTCAGAATTTCACAAAAAGGAGGGGCAAAAGGATAATTTTGGGATACAGGTACGAGCACGTTACCCGAGGCACCGGCGGCACCGCCGGGCCTTCCGGCGGCAAGCTGATATGTTGGCTTGACTAAGTCTGTTCTGGGTTTTCGGGACATTCGGGTTAGTTTTTGGATCTTTCGGGTCAGTTTTCGAGTCTTCCGGGTCAGTTTTCGGGATATTCTAAAGTCTGAAAAATTACCGGTCAGTGGCAGTGGATCCGAAATTAATTATCGTTGTAGTATGATAACTGAAAGCCAATTTTTGCTCCGGGGGTGCTGCCCCATTGACCCCTGCCTACTAACCGGCTAGCGGGACCGCCGTACTGACTCTGCGTAGCGTATGAAATTCGGTATGTGTCAGGCTGCGGCAGCATCATGAGGGTGCAAAATTGAGGGTTCACACTATAATACCCTAAGTAAAACTAAGTTAAGGAAACTAATAACATTACTAGAATAATTGGAATTAAGATACTTGTTAGGTTAACAAAAAAATTTCTAGTTTGATGATTCCAATATATATACTTCATTGAATTGAAATTTGTTTATGTGAGATCATAGAAAGTATAAGATTATGAATGTTATTAGCATGATTAGAAAATTTAAATTTGAGATTTTCTTGAATGATAGACTCGAATGAGAAGAAAATAAAATTTGCAAATAATTATGCCATATATTATGTGATGTAAAATTGATGAGAATAGATAGATGGAATGTTGAGCTAAAGCTCAACCATTATGGTCGGCTGTACATATTCAATTAATGGAAAAATTTTGATTTTCTTATAAGTTATATTAAGGTGGTAAGGTATGATGAGAATTGGTAGACCCCACATCCCATTAGTCAAAAAATATTACATAAGCATGAAAATTCTTAAATGGGAATTAAAATTTTATTACATAAAAAATGTTCATCTTTATCTATTCATTAATGAATTTAGTAAATTCAAAATTAAACTAATAATGATAGCCATTAGATCATCATTTTTCAATCATCACCATCCATCCTAAATGGAAATAATATAAAAAACAAAAATTTAGTTATCTTTTCCTCACATTTCTCACCAACCCAAAAATTTAAAGACAACATTTCCCTTTCACTAAACCATTCAGCCAACCTTTCAATTCTTCACCAATCCAAGAACTTCCAAGGTAAATTACTATAATTTAGTCTTAAATTTCATTTCTAGCTTAAACATGAGTTGATATTGTTGATTGTCTTGAGTTTCCTTTCTTCTTTTCTTCTTGTTTGGTTCGGCTATAGCGATGACGTAAGTGGGAAGGTTTTGTTTGTTTATTTGAATGATTATTCTGAAGTGGGAGTACAGAAATCATGGTTGATTAAATAGAAACTTAGAAAAACCAACAAAGTAAAATTGTAGGAAATTGCCCGAAGGAATTCGGCCTAGGGTATCATTGTAGAGTATTGATGGATTTTATGATTTGAATGGTGAATCTTACATCTTGATATGTTAATTGAACAATTCTAAAGTCAATTTAAAGGTTGGTTGAGAAAGTTTGAATTTTCCCTTTCTTATGATTAGATAAATTGGGGATTTTCTATAAATAGTAAATTCAATTCAATTGATTAAGAAAAAGTGATTAAATTAGTCCCAATTAAATGAATGTAACTTTAATTTAGAGAATTATTGCAAGAAATTAAGAAAAACCCCTTTATGATGTTCGGCCTATAGAGGAATAAGAAATGAAAATTGGTTTTGATGCAATTGAGTGTTGTAATATGCTTAATTAGGATTCAATTAAAAGGATATAGAGCCAATTGAATATTTGAGTAAGAAAAATGTAATTTTCCCCAATCATGGATTCGGCCAACTTAAGAAATTAGGAACCAAAGTTGATAAAATTCAATTGACCAAAGAAGTATACTTATTTGGATGTTAATTGAATGAATTAATGATCAATTTGAGGAATTAAAACATATAAGAATTTTTCCCCAAATTTAGACCTTTGATCATGATTAGGGTTTCCTATGTGATTGAATTCATTAAAATTGATTTAAATGTATGTTAGTTATATATTAGAATTACCAAAAATTGAATTGGTAACTTTATGAAATTAATTTTCTCTATTGATCAAGTATTGGCCAATCTAAGGAAGTTTCCCAAATAATAAACATGATAATTAATTTTAAATGCTTATTTGAATTGTTTGCAATGTGTATTATAAGAATGGAAAGTTTGATTGAAAACAAATGATAATCATGAAAAGGATTTATCCTAATAGTGTTCGGCCTTAATGGCCATATTGTTAAGATAAAGATCGAATTAATGTTACTTGATTGAATTGTACCACAATTGATTGAATTGATAAAATATGATTGTGCTAGTGGTTAACTAGAGATTAATTAGAATTAAGAGATGACAGATGTTAGTTAGTGGTCATCATTTCTAATATGACATGAGTTGGTATATGAATTGTAGAATCTAAAAATAAAAGAAAGGATAATAAAGACTCTCCTGAGTGCAAGGAACATTCTTTCTGTCTTTGCTAAATTGTGACTAGGAGCTAAGGATTATAAGGTGAGTATTTAATAATATAGTATTTTATATAATCTTTTTATCGAGACCACTACAAAATTGAAACTCTCATAAATGCTTCTTTTATTGAAAACCAATTGTTTCCTGAACTTAAAATGTTCCATTGACAGTAGTAGTTGCTAAGGCCTTCGGCCAGTTTCAAGACTAAATGCTCTTGCTTACGAAGTATTTTATTGACATTACCGATTGTGTATATCTTGAATTAAATTGCATAATAAGAATCTTATAAATTATGTAAAGCATAAATCCCCATCTGATGTGGGGTATATATCAGACCTTGTGCATATGGTAAACCTGCGGATAGGGCGAGTGTATCCAAACTCCAACTAGGAAGGGTGGTCCTAACCATAAGACCTGATTAGTCTTATGTTACTATTCTTATGAGTGAGTGAGGCTTAGGCCCACTCTTATTTTACATGTGGGAGACACTCCGTCTCCAAACTTTTGATTTATGCTAAATAATTATGGTTACCTTGCTATCTTGATTCTATTCAAATATATTACCTCAAGTGGTCTCATTCTTTAATTCGATTTCTATAATGATATTGCTGAATTCCAAATTGTAACCCTAACCACATCTAATATTATATTATTATTTACTCACTGAGCTTATCTCATTCTTTAGTTGTTTAAATTTTTTAAGTACGATAGAGGAATCAACAAGGTGATTCTCAAGTACTAATCCTCCACTTGGGACTGCCCTGTTGCAGTATATATATATATACTTATCTTTTTGTGATCATCAAGAGTTTTGGTCTTTTAATGTGACCAATGATGGAAATTTAATTGTTATTGATGTATTATCCATTGAATCATGTCATGGATAGAAAAGGTAAAATTATGGGAATTTAATTGTTATTGATATATTATCCAATGAATCATTTCATGGATAGAAAAGATATATTGTCATAATGATACCATGATAAGCAGAATACCCCTCTGATGTGGGGCAATACATCGGACCATGTGCACAATGGTAATGGAACCCGCGGATAGGGTAAGATTATCCGAACTTTAGTTGGGAAAAGTTTAATGTCCCAAGTACGTATGACCTGATCAGTTGTGCGTGTGACTAGATATGTGGGAGTGAGCAAGGCGTAGGCCGCCACTCGATTGATTATGGGGGAAACACACCGTTTCCAAGGAAATGAATTATTTCTGCTAAAAGTTATAATACCTGTTATAAATATGAAAATTGTTCCATAAGAATAATTTTGATTAACATCGCTTTGTTGTTAAAAGGAACCATTATTATTCGTACAATATTTGTTTATTATGTATTATATTATTCTGTACTCACTGAGCTTTGTCTCATTTCATAGTTGTTGTTTATTTTCAGGACCAATTGATAGGTCAGTAAGGTAAATTCCAAGATCTTTACTTGAGAATTGCATTGCTATTTTTGGTGTTATGGTTGAATATGCAATATTTTCGAAAGTTTCACTCTAGAGCTCTATGGATTTCAAAGTCTGTAATAATGATATAACATAGAATATTATTTGCATGGTATGAGGTTTATTGCAATATTATTACAATCCAAGTACTGAAGTAAGTTATGGTGAACTGCGATAAAGTTAATGGAAAATGGAGTTCAAAAGTTAAAGCTTGTAAATGGTATTAAGTAGATAATTGATTGTTTCATAAATGTTTAATATGTTATTGGATATTAAGGAATGGTAATTATGGTTTCGATTCTGGAGTAATAATAACTTGGTAATTAATGAAAGTTTATAATAAGAAAAAGAGGTTCTACGGGTTTAGGTGACCTTATGTCTCCCTATGCCCTAGGACAATCATGGCTCAAAGATGGGTCATGACAATCAAGTCAAGTTTCCACCCATAAATGTTTAGGAACGATTACTTAAACATCCCTGTAATCCATTCTCCCATCTATTTATCAAACTCAGTCACATTCTCCACCCATAAATGTTTAGGAACAACTGCTTAAACATCAATGTGGTTCCTTTTGTCATCTTCCTTTTCGACCATATCTCTCACCCATACATGTTCAAGCACTGACTTAGACATCACTTTGGTTTTTTGTACCGTCCATTCTCTAGGATTCACTATCATCAGAATCGCCTTACAGACAAGACAATTCTAATGAGGGGGCAACTGTAAACCCTCAATTTTGCACCCTTAAGATACTGCCGCAGCTTGGTACCTGCTAAATTTAGTGCGCTATGTAGATCCGGTACGGCGGTCCCGCTAGCCGGTTAGCGGACAGGGATCAAGGGGGCAGCGCCCTCAAAGTAAAATTTGACTTTCAAGCATCATACTATAACGATAATTAATTTCGGATCCACCACCACTGATCGGTAGTTTTTCAGAATCTAAAAAGTCCTGGAAACTAAACCGAAAGATTTGAAAAATGAGTCGAAGGACGGGAAGACCTGAAAAATCAAGCTGCCATGCGGACGTCCGTGAGGCAAGCCTGCGGATCCGCAGGCGACCTGCATGGGTCCATGTTCGCAGGCCACCAGAGCAGATCTGCGAGGCATTCTTGCTGCTATCGCGACCCATCTGGCACGTCCGCACTGACGCGTCGTACTAACGCGTGTTAGTCGCGTCAGTACGATGCTAACGCATTCGTTGGATGAGCTGGCAAATCCGCCAGCCTTACAGGCAGATCCGCAGGCCCTTTATGCGGCCGTCCGCGAATCTCTAATGCTGATCCGCAGCTAGTCCTAACGGCTGGCCCCCTGTGTGTGAATGTTCCAATTTTGCCCATTTTCCAGTTCACTTTTTCAGTCCTTTTTGATCTTTTCACCCCACCTTCATTTCCTATAAATACCTCATCCATTTCTCATTTCTCATTTCAAAAGACACCAAGAGCTAGTATTGAATTTTCTACTACTCTCTCTCTCTCTCTCTCTCACTAATTAATCTCTAATTAATTAAACTCTCTTTGATTTTAATTAATTAATTTTAATTTAGTCTCCACTCAAATTGGTTAATTAAAATTTAGGTAATTATGCAATTAATCCTTTTAAATTAATCTCTTTTAAGGTTAATTTAATCCAATTCACCTCTCCGAAACGGAACTCCGATCTGGTAAAATCATCCACCCATCTCATATTCTTAAAAAGAATGTATAATCTCTTACTCTCACTCAAACCCTAAATCAAATCAACCCAATCAATCTCAAAACCCCTCCACCTCACCGTAGAATGAATTACGTGAGTTTTGATCCTTATTTAATGGGGTACGTAGACACACTTGAAATCTGAATCCAAGTCTCAAATCCAAATCTCAATTAATCATATTTCCCCTTTTATTTTCCATGTAAATGTCAATTTATATTTTTCTTGTAAATTTTAATAAATGCAATTAGTTAATTATTTTGGAGTTAAAGGAGCGATTTTGTGGTTCTCTTAGAATCCATAAGGATTAGAGAGAATACTCTCCTTAGCTTGTGGATATTTTCAATTACTTGCTCTTTACTTTTTCCATGCATTCATAATTATGCCATGTTCATGCACTTTAAATTGCAATTAACACTCGTTATTCATGAAATTAATTTTTTTAAAAAAATTCAAATCAAACTTAAGAGTCAAATTGAGATTATTTTAAAACCAAAAACCTAATCCTCGAACTCAACCTGATTCGAAGATTAGTGACTTTATCATTGAGTAAATTAATCAAAGATTAATTAATTGGAGTCAAATTGAGTTTTTTTTAATTTTTCCATTAAAAATAAATTAGGGTGGCGACTCCCGAACCCTTTTCAAAAATCAAATCAATTTTTCTAACGATAGTCGTTCCAATCCTGAGCACTAAAACTCATATCTAAACTCCCTTAAAAATCGCTCACTTTTCCTTAAGGCATTTTTCTGAGCAAGGGGAGGGGCGTTCGAGCGAGGCCCACAACCAAAACTTTGCACTATGTTTTAAATTAGTACCAAAATTTCAATTTTTCTTTCAGAGAATGGTACCAATTGGGAATCCTGTCAAATTTTGTTGATGTAGATGCCAGAGTGCCACATCAACTTGACACTCAATATTCAAGTAGGGTAAATAATCATTTTGGTATCAAAACTTTGCATTATGTTTTAAATTAGTACCAAATCTTTAACTTTTTTTTTTCTTTCCTCTTTTTGGTATCAAAATTTCAATTTTTCTTCCAAAGGCTGGTATTCATTGGGAATTCGATTAAATTTTGCTGACGTAGATGCCGGAGCACCACATCATCTTGACACTTAGCATCCACATCATTGTATAATCACACTAGATATGTAGGCCCCACCAAATATTAAGAAACCCCAAAACGCCATATCAAATCACTCTCGTTTAATCTTTCATATGTAATAATGGATTTGTTTATGATCGTTGTATCATTTTTCTTGGTTGTATCATTTGATATGGTGTTTTGGGGTTTCTTAATATTTGGTGGGGTTTACATACCTTATGTGATTAGGCAGTGATATGGATGCTAAGCATCAAGATGATGTGGTGCTCCGGCATTCATGTTAATAAAATTTGACCGGATTTTCAATTAGTACCATTTTCTGAAAGAAAAATTAAAGTTTTGACACCAAAAAAAAAAATTAAAGATTTGATACCATTTTGAAATATAGTGCAAAATTTTGGTAATGAAAGGGTATTTAGTTGGAAGGGACCAAGAAACTTCTCCTAGGTCAGTAATATAGGGCAGCGGTAATGAGGCGGGAAGAGAGTTCTAGGAAGAAGCTTCTACTAATTCTTCATCATTCATGCAAATCTTCATTTTTTTTTATAGATTACAGTAGAACTGGAAGAGACCACCATATTTTTCTTTTTTCAAAAAATAAATAAATAATAAAAAATAACTCTAACTTAATTGAAAGATATGAAATAATGTTTGTAGCATCCATCTCAATAGTCCATAAAAAAAAAAACACCAGTTACCAAAAGAAAGAAAGAAATAATTCATATTTTAATGTAGTTATGATGATAACTACATTATCATCATAACTACATAGACCCAGAAAGAATGATTAAAAATATGATCCCATACCAAAACAATTGCTTTGACACAAAAACAAAATTTTTTACAAGCACATACTTCTAAATGATGAATGGTATAAATAATATTTATACAAATAATAGAGTTTTCCAAAAAATTTACAATTTCAGCCTGTAGAGAAGCTGTGATGGATATAAATTCCTACCTACAGGGTATATAATCTAAATGAAGCATCATTGGGAATTTGAAATGAAATCGTTAGGATCATGAACAGAAGCTGAGGAAGAGGCTGTGATAGAGAATGAAGTGTCTCTCTTTGCCTTATACCTCATATATGATGACTCATTAATTTCATACAAATCAGTGGCAGAAGCAGAGGAAGTTTCATGCTCAGACTTGATTGATATTGAATTATGGGCTTGACTTCCTCTTGAACTTTCACTTCTTATTAGTTTTTGATGCTCTCTTATGGCTTTAAACCTCAAATCTTCATTATAACTATTAGCTTCAGGGATCACATCTAGTATAATTGCAGTTCCCTCTAGCATGTTTACCACTTCAGACATGGATGGTCTTAGTGAAGGTGAACCATTTGTGCATAAGAGAGACACTTTAATCATCCGTTCTGCTTCTTTCTTCTTGAAGTCAGATCCAAGTTTCTCATCTACTAGCTCCATTAGGTTTCCATTTTGCTGTAAGTGGCAAGCCTATAAAGTAAATATAAGTGGTTTAGAGAAAGTGAAATCTGACAAAAATGAAATGAAGATTGAGATGGACCAATAAAAGAAACTTCAATGGATGATATAACAAATACAGCTAAATAATTGTGGACTACCCAATCAAGAAGGCAAGCAAAATTGTTCTCCGGTCCGTGACTCATATTGTGCTTTCCACTAACAATTTCCAATGCCACAATTCCAAAACTGTAGATATCTACTTTATGGGTCAAATAACCCCATAATGCATATTCTGGTGCCATATCCGCTGCATGTCAAATCATGTGGCAGTTTTTGTTAGTACTCAAAGGTTAAAATTTTTAATCAAAAAAGAAATAAATTTGATTTTCAAAGCCTTTTGGTTTGCTTTACAAGAAAGAAAAAGTGGCATACATAGTTCCAGCAATCC